>CANYCX013214935.1:0-11274 GCA_948193385.1 Breynia disticha f. nivosa | reverse complement strand
TTGATTAAAGAATGATGATTGTGTAATAATATAGAAGTGATATATGTATGTGTGTTAAATAATGCGATGGTTCTTATGTGAATTTATAGAATATTTGATGTACATTGCATCATTGTGATTGAATTATTTTAAATGGATTGTGAAAATGCGTTAGAGATTTGGAATGATGTTTATGTGGTTTATGATTTTTGGATTTTAATAGGGAAAGAGATATTTGATGTAAAATTGTATGTAGTGAGCAAGATGAATAGTAAATGATAATGATTGTAAATGCATTGGTGGTTTATGTTTGGCATGTTGCGTTATTGTCGAATGCATTCATGATCATGATATCACATGTATGTTGCATTAGAGTGTCAATGGACATAAAGGTTGCACTAGAGGTGTCAAAGGACAAGGAGATCACATAGAGGTGTCAAAGAATACAGAGGCATGTAGAGTTGTCAATGGACATGTAGGAATGAGCGTCAATGGATGCAATTTTGTATAACAAACGAATGAATAATGATCTATTATTGGGCATCAATGGACTCAAGATTTTTTTAACATACGATACGTTGGATCACTATTTAGTGCAAGAAAAGAGAGAAAAAAGATAAGAAAAAAGAAAAGAGAGACATGTATTATGATGCATCACTTGGAATTGTGCACGAGTTAGGTAACGAGTGAAACATATGAAAATGATAAGATATGTTGGATTGTAATCATTAAGTATGAAATGGATTGAACATGTGACATTAAGAGGCATGAATGACAAGATGGATGATTTGATTGAGTTTTTCTAGATAATGTGTCGAGTTTGTTATTATTATTTGTTATACTATGTTATATTGGATTGATTGTGTTATTGATTTGTGATAAAATTGTGTGTGGTTATTACTTGTTGTAATTGTTATGGAACACAATTTTTGGGTGAGAGTGTTTAAGTGGTTGATTTTTTTTGCATGTGTTGGTTGGATTCAATTAGTATGGTGAAGTTGGATTAAGGATTTGTATTATTGATGTTGAATTAGTTGAGTGTGAATGTTGGAATTATGGAGTTGGTGGTGAAATGCATCAGGGTTTTAGTAGGCTACATGAGGTGAGACTATGAGTGGTGGCCACGACCAAGCTAGTCCCTAATAACCACGTGTGTATACACACTGTCTACATCTTCTCAATTACAAAAAAGTATCGAATTTTATAATTTGGCAGAATTTGGAAATAAGAGGGGAAACAAAAATTGACCTTCACAATTGCAATGGCCATAGAGTTGGCATGAGATTGATTCATAGCACTCTTACACGTGTTATCACTCATAAGGTTCACACTCAGGTTACTCTTCGCGGGATAGAACTGGAGATCATGTATCACATTATGAGAGTCAATCTAGCAAAATTTTGTTGAGTGGTTATGCGATATATGATCAATAAAGCAAAGTTTATGGCTTGAGAGAACTACAATATTAAGGATAGGGAGAGGAAGTCAAGAATCCCATATCAGTCCATCTTGACTCATATCTTTGAGATGAGTGGCTTCAAATTCTCTGGAGACAAAGGAATAAAAATTCACAAGAATCAAATGGTGTACGATTGTTACCTAAAAATGATGAAGTATTATCATACTTTGGAGTGTGGTTGGGTATTTTACAAGTAGCTTAAGCATGGTAAAACTATGTTTGATGGATATTCTTATTGGACCACCGAGGTTCCTTCACTTCCTCTTCAGAGTAGTCTTGCTCGTGCTTCTTCTTCTTCTTCTTTTCCACCATAATCAGACCCCCTCTGGCCTCTTGTGTTGCACGTTCTAGAGCTTTTGTCATGCAGCAATTGGACCATCTAGAGCGAGAGATCTCTTCTATTAAGTAAATGGTCCCTAAGATTGTTGAGAAGTTTGGTTGCACACATGTTGACATCATTTGTACTTATTAGTGTCGTTCCTATTCCTCGTAGTCATCACACTTTTCCTACACTTAATCTACATTCCTTCATGCCCTTTGTATTATTATATGTTATGTATGAACATCTATGTTGTGTATTTCTTATTTAAGTACTTTATGCTTTATTTGGATATTATATGAATGGATATCTGCTTACTTATCTAGATGTTGTGAACCTGAATCGCTTGTATGAACTTCTATGTATGTCGTATATCTTATCATTGTATTCTCCTTTCTTGTTTGGATATTTGATGATAGGCGGAGTCACACATTTAAGGAGAGTTGTGATCCTTTTTTATTATTGACAAAATTAGGAGGAAATATGAATTTGATAGGACATTATACTTGTATATGCTTATATTTTTATTGTGCTTACATGTTGTTGAACTAACATTGGAAGATAAGGCTAGTACCTTGATCATATTCTATCATTCTTTTTATGCTTGTATTTGTTAATACTTGAATCAATTTCGATTGTTTTGTCATTATAAAAAAGGGATAGATTGTTGGATCAAGGATAACCAACATTTATGTCCCTTCTATGTTTTGATAATGATCTTAGTACCAAAATTGATAAAGTTAAGTTTCAGGTTGATTAAAAATTGAAAGATAGTTACTGCAACATGTTAACACACATCAGTGACAGATAAGTCACGTTACTGTGCTGCACTAGCTTAGAAAATGGAAGAAAATCAAGCAGAGGTAATTGTATGGAGATAACATAAGTTACATTGAGTGTACCACACATTAACAGGTCAGGACTTAGACAAAATGTTACTGCCTCTTTACATAAACAATCAATATATTTAGATTAAACAACACTTTTAGAGTAACATATGTTACATTAGAGGTAACAAATGTTAACAAGATACAACATGAAATCTAGAATCTGTCAAGAATGCTTCTTCTTGGTTGTGCACAAAATTGGTAACGCATGTTGGGAAGTGTAATGCACTTTAAAATCTTAAGTAACGTACGTTACGGTACAAGTAACACGCATTAACTAGATAGAGATTCAAATTTAAGCACTATTTCATTGACTGAAAATTCATCATTGCTCAAAAAATCTAGAAATGTGGGTGTGCATATAAAAGCCATTCAAGAACAGAAGAGAAAAAGATAAACTCATTGGAAAACATCTATCAAATGATTTTTTCAAGTAATTAAAAT
This sequence comes from Breynia disticha f. nivosa, assembly GCA_948193385.1. Taxonomy (NCBI): domain Eukaryota; kingdom Viridiplantae; phylum Streptophyta; class Magnoliopsida; order Malpighiales; family Phyllanthaceae; genus Breynia; species Breynia disticha. The sequence continues at coordinate 8,186 of CANYCX013214935.1, read as the reverse complement.
TGTGCTTTAAAGTTGTGAAAGAAGGCACATTTGTGTTCAACTCTTTTGGGTTTCTCAAATAAGTCTTTGTACTCTACTTGTAACATTGTTAGAGATTGCGTTGAGATTATTATGCTTGTAATTGTTATTGGACTTGATATTGTATGTGAGTTTATAATCTTCTATAGATTATAGGTTGGGTAGAACCATTATTAGTGTGACGACAAAAATTAAATCTTATTTTTTCTAATTAATTCGAAAACATGGGCATATTTTTTTTCTTTTTAATAAAGAACACTCAACAAGAAACTATTTATACTTGGACTTAATTTACAATATGAATAAGCAAAACACTTATTCTAAATCCCCATGATGAAACCCACGTTTGTTTTACAATTGTGCTCCGTCGACCGCGCTCGTGGAAATCCTCTTAAACCTACAGACACCACAATCAAACAATTCTAATGTGAGTAATTTTTCATTACTCAGTAAGTGTACCACAACACTTACCAAGGTAACTTAAGCATAAGTACTTCGTTCATTTTAGTAGTTTACTTACATTATACGATAGGGCAATCATCCATATTTAAATCCCTATTCAATCTGTTCTTTAATTCATATTTTATGAAACTGCCAAGTACTAGGTCCATTGGTAATCTCATTTTCCCTTAAACATATATTTTCTTAAGCGGCCAGATGAACGGAAATGGCCTAGGGAACGGCCTGCACAGGCCGTTCTCCCTGCCATTCCTCCTCTGCTGAAATGGTTCTGAAAATGGAACGGCTAGGAAAACGGTTTACAGAGGCCATTCCCCAGCTCATTCTGACTTTCTGGAATGGTTCTGGAAGTGAAACGGCTTTGGAAACGGGTTACATAGGCCATTTTCCAGCTTGTTCCAACCTGCTGTGTCCAAAAATTGGCAGCATATACAGTCAACATTTCATACAAACTCAACCATACAATTATAGGCATTTTCCTCAAGCAATCCACATCAAACATGCTTATACACTTCAAGTTCAACCTTATTCGTTTAGCACCCACAAACATAGCAATACTTAATTTTCACAACAACCACATATCTCAGGCAATCACTAAACATTTCACACAATTATCCAAAAATCATGATTTCAACTAATCCACATTTCATTAACATATCCATATAACTCACAAGTTCACAACCATATACATTCACCAATATTCAATATCCGCATTCACATGCATACAAGATTCACCACATCACAACATATAAATCCCACATACAAAACCCACACATACCATCCATTTTCAGCCACATACTGCGACTCATGGCAACACATACACACATTATATTTGTTTCCACATACAACAATACCAAGAACTCATATTGATCAATCACAGCAGTCATACCAATAACATTACATTAATCCATGTAGCATTCATTTCTGTGTAACATTTACATCTATGCAAAAATGGATGCACAATACAGTCCTAATGCATTTCACACACAAATATGCCCCAGAGTTCACTCATCAATCTTTTCTTTTGAGTGATCTCTCTCTCTCTCTCGTGAGCACATACTCCTTTTCTTTATTACTGATGGTGAGCACCCACTCCTGTTTTTGTCAGATTTTTTTTAGATGTCTCCCTCTATTGAGCTCATACTCTTTTTTTCTTTTATTACCAATGATGAGCACCCGCTCCATATTTTTGTTGGATTTTCTTAGAGTTCTCCCTCTATTGAGGACACGCTCTTTATTTCTTTTCCTCACCATAAACATGCAATCATGCTAATGCAATGCTACAAATGACATTCAATAAGGCCATCAAATCTCAAATCATGTTATGCACCATATAGTCATCATCAAGAAATTCACATGCCTTTCATATCTTTAGTTCATAAGAACCTAGTATATATGCACACCAAAGGTATAAGCCATAAATCTCCTATGAGCATAGCATCAATTTCACATCAAAAGGCAACCACACACTCGCTATAATATCATTCCATACAATCATAATTCACATATCTTACAAGGACATATAATAGTGCACATTTACAAGTATGCCATTTCATATGAACGTAAACAAGTTCAACATGTAAGAGCATAACTTTCCCATCATACTTAACTTATCATATATATATAAACAAACACTTACATCATAAGTAAGCATGGCTTACACAAATCATATCCTTATTCAAAGGCAAAAACATATCAATGTCATTATAGTTCCTTTCAAGCACAAGGTATCCTATACATATAGCATACTAGTATTCTCAATCAATTCGCAACATTTGCATCACCATTTCACAGAATCAATACCACACGATTAAGCATAATCCAAGTCACCATTCAAGCACAAGGTATCCTCTACATATAACATACTAGTATTCTCAATCAATTCGCAGCATTTGCATCACCATTTCACAGAATCAATACCACACGATTAAGCATAATCCTAGTCATTCATATCACTCATTTCAAATAAAAGCGAGCAAGCTTTTAACTAAATCAGGCAAGCCTTTATCATGGATCATACACACCTACCATTCGAACAATTGCAATAATTATCGTCTATGCTTAACCCATACAGATACGAAAGCAACAATGGTAAGTGTTAACACTTACCTCGAACTCTGCATAGTCAGGCTCGCCACTTAGCTTCTTTCTAGGGTCCAAATGTCATCTTTTATAATATCATTCATCATGCAAATAATGTAAATATATTGTTTTACGTATCAATTAAATTGATTAGACTCAAATTAGGTAAAACCCCTAATTATCCTCTTAAACAAAAACCCTAAATCTCGCATTCCTACACATTTTCCGTATCAACTTCCAAAACACACCAACATTGTTCACATTCTACCCAATAAACCCAATTTCTTAATTGAATCTCCTATTCTTACGAACATCTAGCAAAACCCCCAAATCATCAAACCCTAAAATCACAAAACCAAGCTAATTTCATACACTTGCTAACATGTGTACCTTTACATGGTTTGTAACCTTTTCTTTCATATGTACACATGCCAACATGTGTACACATATGTACACATGCTAACATGTGTACCTTTACATGGTTTGTAACCTTTTCTTTCATATCATACATCATAAGCTCATTATTAATCCACATGTCCATGTTTTCATCAACACTCCATAGGTCAAAATCATACCACCACATACAACATGCTTACTAGAATGATGTTAATATGAGTACAAGTGGAGACATCCGCAAAATCACAGAAATACCAGATCATTACTAATACATCGCACAAGGCTCACATAAGGCCAAACCAAGCACCAATGCATACTCATTCGTAATTCATTAAAACACATGGATACATTTTCATCCTAACCATGTGTTAACCAATCTTTTACATACATTTCAACAATTCATTTAAGAATTCATTTAATTCCCTCTTTCTATTCTCTTTTCTCTAACCACTCAACAACAAGGAATCATATTTTAATCGTTCATAATTCCCATGCAAGATAATATCTTCCATTCATACCAATTCAACACATGCCACATTGTTAGAAATCATTAAACACGCTTTATGCCATAACATTTAATTCTTTACTAAACAAGGTGGCAAGTGAAAAACTTAAAATCATTTACACATCCTTCTTTCCTATGCATAAAATTTCCCCATTTTCATTACCAAACCACACATTTTGACAAGTTATTTAAGATTGCCCTTAGTCCACTTATTTATCTCTATTGCCTCAACCCCGTAACATTAAGGAAATATACTTTATTCAATCGATTCACCTATCTCATTTTTCATTTATTAAGCTCATATTAAATGTGCAATTCATAAATGCAGTTTAGAACATGATTTAATGCCATATTATCCAATTCATTTCCAGTATAGTTCCAATAATGATTAACACATTAATTATGTTGTATGCATATTTCCTAACTCATAGTTTTACAACAATCATATCTCGATATACATTCATTCCCCTTTTTGAGTTCATACATGTGCGTACAACTCACATAATCATTGTCATTTTACATAAACACATGTCATTGGTGCAAGTCGCAATGCAGTTTATAATACGAGAAGTTGGCATATTCACAACTATCTTTACTACATGCATCACGAAAAACAATTTATAAATTGCCCATAAATTCCATTGATGTCAAACACTTTCAATGTAATTTAAACATCATGCCATAATCTCTCATTTGTAGTTCATGTCATCATGCAACCGATGATTTCATTGATGGGTCACTTGGAATCAATCTCATTAATGTTAACTATATTCCATTCATAACACGTCATCATCTATTACATATCATAACATGCAAAATTTAGTTTTCGCATGCCTTTACACACAAGTACACTTTCAGATTAATTACTCAATAGTACATTATCAGACATTTCCGTCCTCAAATCACACACAATTTTCATTTCACATACTCATCTTTGATAAAGGAAATATCCATATTATATTCCCATGGAAAAACACTTAACCGAATCCCATAATCAATTAACATCGTCCTATGTTCTAGATTTCCATTACTTACATTCGTTATAACCAACCTTTTCTCTTGATCGATTTTCACATCATTAATTCGACCTTAGGTTTTCCAAATTAAAGTTAAGTCATATATCCAAAGTATATTAGTTCATTCAACTTAGATACTTCTTCTTTAATTATCTTTTCACAATTAGGCTATTAAATTTCACACAAAGAATCATACCTTAAAGTAATCAAGCACGAGGATTCCACGAGGTCAGAGCACGACGATTTTTCTCAAACCATTTTTGGTTTTCAAAGCTCAATTCATTATTTTGAAAATCAATACACGCACATGACCATAAAATAATGCACCTATCCTGAGGGAATTTAATCCCCGCTCAGATACCACTAAATGTGACGCCCAAAATTAGGCAAAACCCCTAATTATCCTCTTAACCAAAAATCATAAATCTCGCATTGCTACACATTTTCCGTATCAACTTCCTAAACACACACACATGGTTCACATTCTACTCAATAAACCCAAATTCTTACTTGAATCTCCCATTCTTACGAACATCTAGCAAAACCCCCAAATTATCACCTTAAAATCACAAAACCAAGCTAATTTCGTACACCTTTAAGGATGTCCACAAAACCCTCTCTTTTACTTAGAATTTCATATAGGTTAAGAAGTTACCTTGCTGAAAATTACTCCAAAACCCTAGGATATGTCCAAGGCTTTGTCCTAGTGTGAGATTTATGGAAATATAGAAAAGAGGTAGGGATTTGTGTTTGAGAAAGCTTGGAAGTGTTTCTTAAAGGTATGGAAGTATTTCTTTCGAAGAAGGGTTTGCGAAATGTTTTTCTCTCTCCCTTATTACACAAAAATGCGTCCCTTTTTAAAGACCCATCAGGTCGAGCGGGTTGGCGAATGTTCTGGCAAAATCGTTCTCCATGTAGTTCCAAACTTCTGTCCGTGCAAATTAGCTTTTTGTCCATAATTGAAACTATTTGGGGAACGGTTTGGCTAGGCTATTTGGCCTTACTATTTTTCATATTTTTTTGAATATTTTAGTTAAATTTTTGGGGCGTGACAATTAGGGTTCTTGGGTAAAATTTCTCACATGAGCTTGAAATTGATTATAAGAAAGAAATATTAATAGAGTGTGGGTTAAAAATCCTTAGTTGGGAAAATAAGGTAGTGGACGTAGGTTAGTTAGAGTCGAACAACTATAAATTGCTTTGTTGTGTTATGTGGTTTGCATTGTTTCTAGGTACTCAACGAAATTCATCAAAGACTTGAAAAATTCTGTACACACTATTCACCCTCTTCTAATGTGTTTGTCATATATCTCTAGAAAATTGCATCCAACCATAAAAGCAAATCAATCTAAAACAACCATCCACTAAACAATTTTCAACAACAATAAAATAAAAGCAAAAATCCACAAAATCATACCTTATGTTAGATAAGTAGCTTTGGTCTAGCAACATACTAAAGGACCTTGGAACAAAAAATCACGTTGGAGAGAGAGGAACAAAAATAAATGCGCCAGAGGAGAGGGGTGTGAGTCTTCAGAGAGAGAGGAATGGTGGGAAATGGAAGGATGTCGTCAGCTAATTAGAGAATAAAAGTGAGGAGGCAAAATGGAAAAAGTAAGAGAAGAGGAAAGGGAGTTATGGGGTACGACTATGAAAACGGAGATGGAAGAGAATAGAGAAAAAAATGAATGTAGTGTGGAGAAGAGAGAAGGACGACATAGTAAGAAAAGAGGAAGAGGAATTGGGATAGAAATGGATATGGCCAAGAGAGGTTTTGACTAAGAAACAAGGAAAAACTGAAGTAAAAAATAGGAGTGTTGTGCGTTGAGAGAGAATATGTTGTGCGAAGAAGGAAATGTTAAGAAAATAAATGAGGTGAAGAGGGTATGGTCGACATGGTATGGGTAAGGAAGTGGGTTATTTTTTCTTTCTTTTATTTTTAATATGAAGCTAAGACGCTATTAATTTATTCCACTCTACTAATGTTTTTGTTTTACACAATTTATCTTAAATTTTCAAATTCATTTTCTAATAAGAAAATTTAATTTCTTATTTTCACTTTAGTTATTTGTCTTAATCGGGTCATATTAGACTTTTGGTCTAGTCGAACAGGACTCAATTACCTATGTTTTTACACATGTAAAGTGATGTAGAAATAGGGCAGCTTTCTAAGACATTGCTAGATTTGTTTAGGCTTTGTAATTCTCCAATACCTCTCTTTGATGATTCAAAATAAACATGGGCATGAAATACATAGAAGAAATATTCAAAGATGCACAACTATAAAAATCATCATGAGAAATTACACCCAAATAATTCCATCAAAATTTAAAACTAACTATCATAAACATAAATCAAATTAAACTCATTAATAAAATAACGTAACATACTATCCCTAGAAAAAAATGGAATCAATATTAAGTTGAACACAAAAACCTTAACTAAATAAAAAAGAAAATTCAGTTCAATTTTTGTTATTTCTAATATAATAAAGATAAGCTTACAATCAATCAAGTGGAAGAGTTGAGATTTGTTGTAAATTGGGAATTGGAGAATTTGGGAATTATAAAATTTTGAGAATTTAAGAGGTTGGAAGTAGTGTGGGCCGAGTTAGAAGGGGGATTACAAAGTAAGTGGGCCAAGCCCAAGACAAACCCTAAAAACCTTTTCCCTCCTTCCTTTCCTCAACCACACTTACTCTCTCACCCATTTCTTTCCTGCACAGCTGAAACCCACTCTCCACCATCAACCCTCACAAAATTCTGCAAACAAGGGAAGTTCAAGGATTTGATTTGGGAATTTAATCAAGGTAAGTACCTTCTCTTCTCTTCAATCCCGTTTTTCTCAAAACCCTAATTTCCAACACCCATAACTCGCTCCATTTAGTCCCGATTAGAGCAAATGATGGCTCTTTGGAAAGCTTGAAACACCTACTACCTATTGTTGACTATTTTTTTATGCGAAATCATGGTTTAGGAACTCGAAATCATTGGGAGAAAAGCTGCCCTGCACAGTGATGAATTGGGAAACCTAAGTGGTGATTTTGCAAAAATGAGTTTCTTTTTATGTTTTGGTTACTTGGGTAAGTTTTTTTGGAGTATATTGAAAGTGTTTTAAGTGTTTAATTGGTTGGGTGTTACAATGTGTGGGAGATTGAAGCAAAGATAGACAAATGGTTAGGTTTGAAAGAGGGAATTATGTAATAGGATAGTGGGAGTGTTTTGGAAGGTGATAACCAACTAATTATACCTAAACAAACATACATAGAGCATTAATGGAGGGTTGTGTGAAGAAATTAAGAATGGTAGTTGTTGATAGCAAAATTAATATGGAGGTCTAATGAAGAGAGAGGGAAGAGTAAAGAGAACAAATGTAATAAATGCATTCTTCTAAATAATTCACATTCATTTTTCACAATTGAATGATCCTAAAGTTAATGTGAATCTATAATGTCAATAATAGGAGATCCGAATTGTGGTGAGAAAGGCCCTCAACTGAGTCGCTAGGTGCTTTTGAGAGGTAAGTAGCATGAGCACAACTTTCCTTTGTATGTATGTTGTTGAGTGTGGGATTGTTGTTTGATTGGAAATTGTTGCTTGATTTGATATGGTTTGTTTGAGTTGATAATGAATGTGTTGAATATGGATTGAGCTTGTACGAATGGTCACATGGATGGATTATTATGTTGCTTAAGTGTAAACGATATTGTG
>CANYCX013214507.1:0-16453 GCA_948193385.1 Breynia disticha f. nivosa | reverse complement strand
TTTTCCAAAAATTTGAAATTCTTCAATCATGCTCAAATCTTATGTTTTGATGTTTCTGGTTAATAGATTGATGTTCTACAGCAAAAACCCATCAAAACCATACCAAATGCATCCATTTTTCACAACAAATTCGGATCGAAGTCAGAAATTCCTTTTTAAAACACTAAAATGAAGAAACTCACCTTTAAAGCATGATTCAATGGAAAATCCACTGTAATCCTTGTGTTTGTTGGTTGATTTAATGTTTGGATGACCCTAGGATGTCATCTGGAAGTTGAGAGAACTTCTGGAGGTGTTTTTGTTTGTTTTTGGGATAAAATGAAGTGTTTTCGAGCCTTTTTTAAAAGCAGCTTTGCTTTGCGTTAACATGCATTTATTTTAAATTAACGTGTGTTATTTTCAAGATGAATAACGTATGTTATTCTTCAATCTGCTCCAGATTAACATACGTTAATCTGGGTAATCTGCAGCGTTCTTCAATTTTCCAACCTGTTTCGATCTGATTCGTTTCTATTTTGATATATTTTCCTTATATATTAATCCTAGCATATTTGAGAATGTTACATTGCTTCCGATTTTTTATAAAGTTTTGTTAAATTAGGTCGAGCTTTTAAATAAAAGTGTGTATATTATTTTCACTCACGTTATTTTAAAGAATTGATTATTTATCAATTATATGATTTAATTGGAAAATATGTTTTAAAGATTTGAGCTCTACATCAGTACTCCCTTAAATGTCTTCTATGAAAAATCCAACAAACAGATCTAGTATGTCCTGAAGGAGACATAGCACTACTTTGCCCTCCTCTATGATAATCCCTCTTGGATTCTCATTCATTTGACATCTGAGTTGGAGGCATAGGATACTTTTTCTCAGGTCCACTGGACTCGACTGTATACGTACCCTTCGCTAGTTTTCCTTTCTTGTCAGTATCCTCATCATCATTCTTCAAAAGTTCTTTAGCTCTTCTGGTAGCATCCCTCAAATCTAAAAATTTATGGTTTCACTCTTGGGAATTTGTTTCCTTATGTCCTTATTTAATCCACCTCAAATCTCCTACATTTATCTTTTTCTGTAGGAATAAGACTAAGGAAATCATGGGACAGTTGTGTGAATTTCAAATCGTATTCGACTATTGTCATTTTTTCTTGCCTCAATGAAAGAAACTCGTTTTGTTTGGCATCTGTGAATACTTCGAACATATACTTCCTATTAAATTCCGTAAGAAAATCCTATCAAGACAGTACTGGTGGTTTATCTCTATAATGTGGGACGGTTTTCCTCTAATTAAAACCATCCTCCTGTAGTTGGGATACTTTGAACTAAAGTCTATCTTCTGGTATCACCAACATCACATAAAAAATTCTCTCTATCCTCTCTAACCAATCCTCTACAACAGTCAGCAACTGTTCCTTTGAACTCAGTGGCTCCCAACTTCTTTATTTCTTTAAATTTCTTTACTCAAGTTTGATAGATATTCTCTTGGGGTTCTCTGCATTCTTAATATTAGGTTGATATGCGTCTGATAGTACTATCAATACACTGGGTTGTAGTACTGATGTTGTGCTTGATAATAATGAGGATATCCAGGTTGGTAGTATTGGGGAAAATTTGGATCATATCATGTTCAGATTAGGTACATTCGACATTTGGCCAAAAAGGCAACGATTAACGTATTTTTGGAAATTAGATATATTGTTATAGCATGTGTGCGTATACTAGTAAGCAGCCCAGCCTATGGCTCGATTTATAACAAGTTTCGTGTTAGTTTAATACATCCCATGGGCACAGTAAAACATCCTAAAATTATTATCTATTTAATCATGTCATTACTGTTCACTTACTAATACTTCTATGAATAATTTAAAACTTTTTTCTATTTGCATATAAGAGTATACAACCTGGCCTATAGTTTGGTTTATAACATGAATCGTGTTAGTGTAACACGTCAAATGTGCACGGCCCCGTATTATACTACCATGTTCCTATTCATCTGCAATGCATTACTATGTTTTTCAGGGATGGTTTGTATACATATGTTGTATCTCTGTATACTAACCTAATATCAACCTAGAATAATTCGCATCTAAATATAACAATCATACCATAACTTCTTTCGATCATACCATCATAACACATAATATCATACAAATGTCTATCTATATACATTTATATAAGTATAAAAAATCTAACTGTACAGAGAGGAAGTGTTGAGGAGCAGTGTCTGACCCACTTATTGGCTTATCTTCTATTAACCTTTATTCGTTACCTAATCCTAAAACAAAATATACAATCACAGTTGGTGAGTTGTGGACTCAGTGAGTAATCATCTATGATTAATTATCATTTTATGATAATACCAAATCTGTGAATTGAAGTCTCTTTTAATACACTTATTCTTTATTCAATTCTAAATGTTATATTTGCATTCGGTATTCTTTTCTTATTCCTGTATTGGATACCTTAATTTGTCTACTTATAACTCATTTTCATCGATTTCATAATTACTATGATCGTAAATTGTAATCGTAATTGTAAATTGGAATCGTCCATATAAAACTGTCATATATATATATATATGCATCTGTTATATACTTTCATCGCCAATAATATACTCTCATTGCCAATAATATACTCCCAACGCCAATAATATACTCCCATTGCCAATCATGTACTGTCGTCGCCAATCATGTACTCTCCTCGCCATTTGATCGATTATATGTAATCACCACCAATCAATCACCACCATATCTATCACCACTGTGCCAATCATCACCAATATCATATATTAATATCATGCATAAATTGATAATAATCACTCGTATGTCTGTATGAATTCCTATGCAAAATCGTTTACGTACCTGTTCGTATTTCATTTCATATATCATATTCCTATTTTTCTTTTAATTTCTATATTTTGTACCTATTCTTATTTCATTTCATATTTCATATTTCTATTTTCCTCTCGATTTATAATTCTATACAATCATTCAATCGCATTTCTTTATAAAATCATGTATGAAACTATTAACTATACTTGATGGGTATACGATTATATTTCTAGATAAATAAGTGGGTAAGAGGTCATGAGCCTCATTTAACATATCTTATCTTGTTTTATTTCTTTCAAAATACTTATCATATTTTTTTATCTTTAAAGGAATTTCACCTATAACTATACTATTTGTATCCCAACATATCAATGAATCATATGCACGTGCTTCCAATTTCCATATGCACTTAAATTTATCTTTTGGTGATTTACATGCATCTTTCATTCAAACTCAAATCATAAATCAATTATCAAACAAAACACTTCAACTATCATCCTCGTAGCATATGTGCAACCCTTGCACATATCAACAATAATTTCTCACACACTAGCAATTCTAATAGTTAATATAAACCTATAACCACTAACATTTATTCGCAGGCAACATAGAATTTCCATTTAATTATCTTTCATTTAAGTGTTCACATAGCTAATATCAATTAAAAGTGAGTATGGATTACTCACATGTATTCCTGTTATATCCTAAGCTCCTCCAAACTCTGATCTGGGTTCTAATATCCAATAAAGTGGAGAGAAAAAAAGATTGAACTTCAAATTTTTTTCTGGAGATATCCATTTTTCGATAGAGACAGATAATATATCTCGTCACAGGGGCATCTTGATACCACCAGAAACAGTAAAAACAAATTCTAAAGAATCAAAAAAATTGAAAAATTGGACCTATGTCCAACAAATCACACCTACCAAGAAAAATTTTTTTGTTTTGGTTCGACCTGTAATATTATATGAAACAATGGACGGTATAAATTGAGGAAAATATTTTTCCCAGGATTTGTTGTAGGAAAAGGATGATCTGAAACTTGGAATTGTTAATTATATTCTTAACTGAAGTGGTAAACCAATTTGGGGAATTTCTTACACAAATATTCAATTAGTGCATACTTGTTTAGTGTTAAATTAGGACCAAGATAAAATGTTCTTCTATTGAAGAGGTCCACATTTTTTTGTTAAAGTAAAAATGGTTTGATTCATGAATTTCTAAGAATCAACTTAGCAAAATCCCCTATTTCATATATTAGCAGAAAAATGAATGATCCATCAGGTTCAGGGTTGATCTCTGATAATGGGTTAGATTATACCAATCTTAATCTATATTATTCCATTTATTCCAAGTCAAGGATTAAACAATCACTTAAACAAAATAAAGGAACTATTAGTACACTATTAAATAGAAATAAGGAATGCCAATCTTTGATAATTTTGTCCTCATCTAATTGTAATTGTTTTCGAATTGATTCATTCAACGATGTACAATATCACAATGGTTTAAAAGAATCAATTAAAAGAGATCATAAAAGTCCAATTAGAAATTCGTTGGGTCCTTTAGGAACAGTCCTTCAAATTGTGAATTTTTATTCATTTTACTATTTAATAACTTATAATCAGATCTTGGTAACTAAATATTTGAAACTTGACACTTTAAAATAGAATTTTCAAGTCCTTAAATATTATTTAATAGACAAAAATGGGAGAATTGTGAATCCCAAACCGTGCAGTAATAATGTTTTGAATCCATTCAATTTGAATTGGTATTTCTACATAATGATTATCATCATTATTATCTTCATAATTATTGTGAAGAAACAATCTGAATAGATAGCCTGGGGAAATTCATTTGTGAAAATGTATGTATGGACAAAAGTAGGCGACACCTAAAATTGGGTCAAGTTATAATTGTTCAAGTTGACTCTATAGTAATAAGATCAGCAAGCCTTATTTGGCCACTCCAGGAGCAACTGTTCATGGCCATTATGGAGAAATCCTTTACAAAAGAGATACATTAGTTACATTTATATATGAAAAATTGAGATTTAGTGATATAACAAAAGGTCCTTCAAAAGTGGAACAAGTGTTAGAGATACGTTCAATTGATTCAATATCGCCGAACCTAGAAAAAAGAGTTGAGGGTTGGAACGAGTGTGTGACAAGAATTCTTGGAATTCCTTAGGGATTCTTGATTGTTGCTGAGCTAACTATAGTGCAAAGTTGTATCTCTTTGGTTAATAAGATCTAAAAGGTTTATTGATCCCAGGGGGTGTAGATCCATAATAGGCATATAAAAATTATTATACGTCAAATAACATCAAAAGTCTTGGTTCCGAAAGGTGGGATGTCAAATGTTTTCTGCCCAGACAACTGATTGGATTGTTTTGAGTAGAAGAATGGGGTGTGCTTTGGAAGAAGCAATCTGAAAACTCAAAGTTTCATATCTGAGGCAAGTTTTCAAGAAACTGCTCGTGTTTTGCCAAAAGCAGCTCTCTGTGGTCGTTCTATTGGTTGAAAGGCTTTTAAGAAAATGGTGTTGTAGAGGGTATGACACTCGTCGGCACTGGATTCAAGGGATTAGTACACCACTCACGTCAACGTAAGAGCATTCCTTTGAAAACAAAAAAAGAAAAATTTATTCGAGGGGAAATGAGAGATATTTTGTTCCACCACAGAGAGTTATTTGATTCTTGCATGTCAAAAGATTTATAGGATATATCAAAGCAATCATTTAGAGAGGTGAATACGGCCCTATGATTTGTTATACATGATTTGTTAATAGTAATGAAGAAACAGGGAATAGAAAGAAATGAAATCAACGTCTAATCTTTGCAAAAAGGGAAGGTTCCATCGAAAAAATATTTATTTTAGGTTGCCTTGTCTCTCTTTTTTTCAAAGAAAAAAGGGGGGATAAAGTGTGGGGAGAAATGATACGAAGGTATTGGAACATTAATTTTGAAGAGATGGTTGAAGTAGGAGTTCATTTTGGTCATTGTACTAGAAAATAGAATTCGAGAATGACACCTTATATTTCTGCAAAGCGTAAAGGCATTCCTATTATAAATCTTACTAGAACTGCTTATTTTTTATCAGAAGCTTGTGATTTAGTTTTTGATATAGCAAGAAAGAGAAAACAATTTTTAATTGTTGGTACATTGATACAATAGAAACCTCTGGTAAAATGTCCGTCTGTAACCTAACCCAACATATAAAGTGACTTACATAATACCTTTTAGGGATTGGCGACTTACCCATTCAGTGACTTAGGCACTGGATTCAACAGCCCCCCAAAAAAAAGGGGTACTATTGAATTCCATAATAGACGTCTGTTTCCAGCCTTCCTTCTCCTTTCAGAGCTTATCTAAAAGATGGGTATCCTTTGAAGACAAGATTGAATTTCCTTGATATCTAACATAATGCATGAAAGGATCTTTGAAAAATCATAGAACAGCCCAAAAATCATTAGCAAAGACTTCTGCAAAATGTTCAATTTTTTATGGAACTCATGACGAGTCTATTTGTGTCAATGTCCTGGATATGCAACTGCTCAAAACATCATCTTACCATGTATCACGCAATAATCAACCGTTAGTCTGATTCTTTGATAGAAAGAAATCCCCAAAATGGTATGTTGCTAACATTTCGAACCAATTAAAGATCACCAAAGTAATGTCTAAACCCAATGATTCACGGTGAAGATATAGGATAAGGATGAATAAATTTCTATCATTCAATACCATATCCAATATAAATTCCTAACCATGTATTCATATAAATTTTCTAAAAATTATACGGATAATAATTTGGTAATAAATCTTACCGCTCTACCTCTATGATTGTTAGTATTGTATCCCCTACAATCAATATTTTCCTTTTCCCTTCTTAATTTCTCTTTCTTTCTCTCACTGTCTCACTCTCTCTCAAAATTCTTCTCTCTCACTATCTCACTCTCTCTCAAAATTCTTCTCTCTATCTCTCTGTCTGTCTCTTTCTTGTCTCAATTTCCGTATTCTGCTGACATTTTATCTTTCTCTACATACTTTTATTCTCAAATAATCCTCCTCATGCTTCAATTTCCTAAATTTTTGCCATATTTTCAAAACTACACGTGGTCATAACAAACTAAAGGGGGTAGCTTCCACCGCTCGTCTATTGTCCACCCTTGTATTTGACTACATATGGTTATAGCTACCACACATAGTCCACCGCGTAGTCTCCTACCCTTTGTACTCTATGAATTTCTGCAAAAATTCATTTATTTATGTATGATTATTATCTACTATATATCAACTAATAATTATTCTCATATATTCTTTGTTTTATTAATTTAAAACTCAATAATGTTGATCATTTTATCAATTATAGGACTTTAGGTTGGGAATATTACAAATCTTCCTCCTTAAATAATTTTCTCCTCGAAATTCATTTTTACTTACTATTACTAATCTTATTTCTCTTTTAACTTTTTTTTCTTATCTGCTATATTCTTTGTATACTATATATATTTTTCTTAACTATTTAATTCTTTATTTTACTATATATACTGGAGTTTACTATCTGTACTAATTTCCTTCTCTTAAGTCAGACTTTTAACCTCCATACATCTGACATCTAATTCTCGTATCATATTTATGCGGTCAAACTTATATCCTCTCTTTATACTTCATATATCTCATGTAATGACATCAGTCTAACCACCAATGTCATTGTCAATACTTCCAATCCAATATTTCCAACTTACATTCAACTTCACAAAATTATCAAGTCAATTGTGTAACCACATCAAATTTCCCGTTCAACACTTCCATAACTACATTTTCCTTTTTCTTAAACAATGTTCAATTGTGTAATCATAATTTTTTAACAGCTCTAATAATATCTTTCTATTTCATGTTTAACTATTTTTGGATCATCAAATAATTCAGACATCTAAAATATCTTCCCATATTCTCAGAGTAAATACTACTACAAAAAGTTCTTTATTATTTTCTGGATAGTTTATCTCATTTGATCCAAGCTGTCTAAAGACATATACAATAAATTTTCTATTTATATCAACATGCACTCTAGCCTAAACTACAATTTAACCTTATATCTTCTCAATCTTTCTGTAATTATAGGAATTATAAGGACAAAAGTGATAAGTGATCTATATTTTAGTTCATCAAATCTTACCGATGTTATTCCTTTCACTAAATACCTTCTTTTTTAATACTCTTGCCAATGAATTCACTATAATCAAAAATCTTTCAACAATTCCCTAATAATATTGAATCTTTCCTAAGAAATTACTTACTATTTGTCTTTTGAATCCTTGATTTTTAACAATGTTCAACTCTCCCTCAGAGTTACTAGTATTTCTTATTTGAATATCATGTATATTGGAAAACTACATGACATAGTTTAAACTCCCAATTTAGATACTTCTAACTTTCCATTCCATATCTTTTGAGCAATTAACACTATAAAAAGTTCCAGATTATATACTGAATAATTTATTTCATGTGCTCTGAACTATCTAGAAACATATGTAGCAATCTTTCCACTTTGTATGAGCATTTATTTCAATCCTTAATACGAAACATCACTATAAATCATAAATCCTTCTGTATGTATAGACATTGTAAAAATTGGAATCATTGTCAATAAATGACTTAGTTCATCAAAACTCCATTAATACTGCTTATTTAGCCTTATAATATATTCTTTCTGCATAATTTAATCAATGGAATTATTAAAATTAAAAATCTTTTGACCAATCTTATGTAATAGCCAATCATACTGAGGAAATCACATACCTCTATAACCATCTTTAAATATTCTCAAGTTGATACTTTCTTTAGATCTAATGATATTATGTGTCTAGATATCACTAGTCTTAACTTCTGCAACACTATTTGCAAATGTTCACTGTATGCATCGATATTCCTCAAAAATTTCAATATATCATCTATGATAAAAATTGCAAGTTAACCAAGAAAAACTAGATTACCTCATTCATCAATATCATAAATGTTTTCAAAACATTAATCAAGCCTAATAGAATAACTTAAAACTATTCATAACTACATCGGATTTAGAAAGCAATCTTTGGAATGTCTTCCAATGCCATCTTTAACTGATGATATCTAGATTCTAAGTCAAACTTTGAAAATATAGTGGCACACTACATCTAATCTAATAATTCACCAATTCAAAGTAGAAAATATTTATTCTTAACTGCTACTTAGTTAAATTTGTCTATAGTCACTACACAAGTTAAATTTCTCTATAGTCACTACACAGCCAAAGTTTCCTTTGTTCTTCTTTACAAACAGTGCCGATGTTTTTAAAAGTAAAACACTCGATCATATAAACCATCCTACTGAGTAACCTTTATAATCATTTCTTCTACTTCTTTAATTTAGCAGATGTCATTCTGTATGTTTGTATCATTATTGATACTCTATCAGTCATTATCTCAATAAAAAAACTCTATTTTGCTATCAATTGATAATCCTGATAAAGCTTCCAGAAACTTATTCGAGTACTGAGCACTATTTCACTACCGATATTTCTTTATCACTTTCTTGCAATGCTATTCTATCAATTTTATGTGCAAATGAACTTCAAATTCTCTTCAAATTATCTTTAAAAATTGTATAGCTAACATCAATCATTAAACATAAATTTTCTTTCCCTGTAATATATCACCTTTTCTTATTCTTCTAGTTCCATAATTTCTTTCTTCATAACATATTCTAACTCAACAATAATATCATTCAATATGTCCATGCAACTGAATTTGTTAAAATTCCTTAGTTTCTATTAAACCTTAACCATGTTTCTTGACTTCTGTCTCAACTAATGCTAATTGAGGATGTGGTTAATCTAACATCATGTTGCAGTAATTATAGATTTAGTGCATTTTTGCTAACATTATTTTCTTTATTCAATCCAAAAAAAATCTTTTAGGAATTGTCCTATTTGTCCATAATTAAACTTCCTCAGTTTAGGTTCCTTCTATATTGCTCCATTGATAAATTAGTTAAATTGTTTTAAGATTTCCTAAAGGTAAACCTATCCTCTTTGTCCTCCTTTAAGATACTCCTATTTACATTCTCTTTCCTAAGACATCTAAAATGGAGGTATCCAAATTTAAATGTTGTAGCATCTCTTACTGAAATCTTGTTAATTTAGCTTCATATATTCCTAATCAATTCATCCTTACTTTCCTCATATTTATCCTTCTCTCTAGAATTAAAACTAACAGCTTAATATAACAAGTATATCAACTTCATCCCTTATTCTTCCACAATCATACTTCTTTAGTTTAGAATAAGAAATTTCTTCTGTTTAATGTCTATATATATATTTTCACTTCTGACATATACTTTCATTTGAATTCTCTTAAAAAGTATTCTAGATACTTACTAGAGAAAATCCTTTGCTAAGTAAAATTGTTCTCAACCATTTATATGTATTATCATTTAATAAAATTATCATAAAATTCAACCTATCTTTTGATGCTACATGCATCATATCATAAACTCTTTCTATTCTTCTAAATAGTATTCAGTCAATACTGAATTTTCTCTAACAAAAATTCTTCTGTCCTTAATTTTCATTAATTTAGTAAAATTATTAAATCTAATATGTTATGAAATTATAGATGATTCTTTGTATACACTATAAATATACTAATTTCCATCACTGTAGCTATATTGAATCATAAAATTCCTGATATAACATATCACTTATTCCTTTTTCTATAGCATCAGGTCCGCTGCTTCCTCTTTCTCTGGTAAATGTTATAGCTAGGTCATATTATCCTATGAATATAATATACCACACAATGCATACATTCACACATTTAGCTACTATCTAGGGATCATATCCCTACCCTGATAACAAAATAAAACATCCCAAAATTATTATGTATTTAATTATGTTATTACTACTCACTTACTAAAAATTATATAAATAATTTAAAATGTTTTTTTATTTGCATATAAGAGTATACAACTCGGCCTGTAGCTTAGTTTATAACAAGAATCGTGTTAGTGCAATACGTCCCATGGGCACGGTCCTGTATTATACTACCACGTTCTTGTTCATCTCTAATACAATACTCATGTTCTTAAGATTATACTACCACGTTCTTGTTCATCTCCAATACAATACTCATGTTTTTAAGGGATGGTTTGTATGCAGCTGTTGTACCCTTGTATACTAACCTCATATCAACCAGGAATAATTTGCATATGAATATAACAATCATAGCATAACTTCTTCTAATCCTAAAACAAAATATCTATCTATATACATCTATATAAGTATATAAAAATCTGGCTGTAGAGAGAGGAAGCGTTGAGGAGCAATAGCTGACCCACTTGCTGGCTTATCTCCTGATCCTGAAACAAAATAAACAAGCACAGTTGGTAAGTTGCTGGCTCAGTGAGTAATCATCTATGATTAATTATCATTTTGTAATAATACCAACTCTGTGAATTGAAGTCTCTATTAATACTCTTATTCTTTATTCAATTCTAAATGTTATATTTGTAATCGGTATTCTTTTCTTATTTCTGCATTAGATAACCTGATTCATTTACTTATAACTCATTTTCATCAATTTCATAATTACTATGATCGTAAATCGTAATCGTAGCTGTAAATTGGAATCGTAGTTGTAAATTGAGTCAGCAAGAAAATAGAAAAGTGCAGAAAACTAGTGTATGAGCACGAGCACTGGAATAAGCGTGCTGGAAGGCATGCTCATCATTCTGCAAATTGATCAGCACGATCTCGTGCACGACCTGAGTAGAACTCGTGCTGAAAATGCATAGCACAACCTGGAGCATGAACCTGTGTTGTAGGTCGTGTCGACTGGAAATTTTTAAAATAGAAACCGACACTATTTTATTAATTTCAGAGAGTAGAGGAAATTCAAGTGAAAGGTTAACGAAACCCTAAAATCTACTGTACTAAGTGTATCAGCATTATACTTGGAGAGCGATCACTATTTGCAATGTCAAATATTATCCTTAGACTGAAAATCACTGTGTCTCTTGTTGTTATTTTTTAGTGTACTTTGACATACGACTAACGTGGCCGTAAAAGGTTGACAAGAATGGGTATGATTGGGTATGCTACGAATCATAAGTAAGAGCAGGAGTGAAGTGAAGGGATTGACCATCTCTATGAGAGATGATATCACTGGCCGCTTAACAGACAATATTGGGATGAGTCTGGCCGCACCCGAATGAAATGATTAAGTCATTTATTCAAACTTATCAATTATGTCATAGAGATCAAGAAAAGTCATTAAGTGCAAAATAAGGATGTTTGCGACATGCCTTATGCTAATCAAGATATCGAAGGTCAAGGGATTTATTTGAATTGTAGTAAGGTTGTTGACACTGCTCGTCAGCTATTTAATTTAGGGTGATCATAGTGTCTTACTAGAGACCGCCTATGATTTATGAGTTATTAAACTCATTACCTTTATTAAATACTCCTATATATTGGACATGGATGTCAGAAAACCTAAAAGGGTATTTTCGGTTTTTCACCTTAGGTCAAAATCCGGCTATTGGGCCAGATTGGGTATTTGGGCCAATTTTGGTAATTGGTCCCGAGATGGATGAGAAATGATATTTCTTACATGAATTTAAGACAAAGACTATTTATAAAATATGATGTCTTAAGTCAAAAATATGTAAGAAATAAAGAGAGAGAAAATTTAGGAAGCATGTCTTAAATTAAGACATGGTTAATGTAGGATAATTAAAAGAATAAAATCTTTTAATTATCTACATGTAAATCATGGAAAAGGAGGGTGGCTTTTAAGAGGAATTTGAATTTTATAAAAGTCTTAACAAGTCCTAAAGGCATTAGGATTGTTAAGAGATTTTATGAACCAAAACTCTTTTCTTTAAAAGCCTAAAAACCCTAGTTTCTCACACACTTCTAGCCATCCCACAAACACCTCCTCTTGGTCGTAGCTTCCACCTGAAATTGAGAGATAATTTTAGTTTTTTCTTAGACAAGAGACATGATATTTAGGGCTGGTCATTAGTGGTGATCATCGTTTGCCTTTCGTTTCACAAAGAAACTCATCTGAATCGATAAGAACAGGTGAATTGATTATACTTGCAGTGCTAGTACACGGTTCTGTATAATCTGTTACTGTTGTAGAGGGACCACGCTTGGGGTTCTAGATTGGTGTTACAAAGGTAGTTTCGAAGTATTTTGAAACGGTAGTTACAGTTCTTGCCCAAAGAACTCATGGTCTTAGATGGAGAAGGAAGAAAAAGTAAGTTTTCTTTCAAAGATTCTATTTTTATGTTACCTAGTTATCACCCTTGTGTAAATATATGTTGATCACGATTTTTGGTGTGAATCTTGGGCTGTTCTTGATGTGTTTTTTCGCTGCCTTGGACTTAGAACATGTTGTGAAACCCAACAGTGGTATCAGAGTGGTCATCATAATCGATTAATGCATATTTGAACAATCGGTGAGCTTATTTGATTAAAATTGGGGCTAAACGTGTAAGGCAATAAATTAGGGTTTTAAAATGACTTAAAACAGTAGGTTTAATGCTGATTTTGATCATAAAAGTTACTGTTCACGTTTTATTATTGTGTTTAATTCATAAAATATACAACTAGGTCGATAATCTGTTGCTTCATTTTGGCCTAAATTGATAAAATTGCAAAATTAAGTGTTTTAGAAATAATTAATGAGCTAGTTGGACTAGTTTAAATTCATAAGAGTCGTCTAAAATGACCTTAAAATGAATTAGGCTGAGACAGGATTGTCATATCGAAATACGGTTGAGTCACACTCGAATCAGGTGAAGAAGAGGTTGAGTTAGGTTGAGACAAGATTGTCGTACCGAAATACGACACGCTATTATGAAATCGAGTCACCACAAGGCGAGGTCCAGACGCGATCAGGTCACCTCGAGACGCAGTTGTGTCAGGTCGAGATACGGTTAAGCCACACCGAGACACAGTTGAGTAACTCTGAGACGAAGTCGAGTCACGTCAACTTGTGGATGACTCATGCTTGGATCATGCCAAAACGAGGCAGAGGCAGAGACAGTGTCGAGTCAACTACAGGCATGTTTGAGTGATACCGAGACGGGGTCAAATCAAGCCGAGACAAGGTCAAACCACACTGAGATGGGATTGAGTCACGTTCATATCACGCAGACGTGTTGTTGATTAAATCTCGAATCCGATCGAGACAAGATTACATCACACTCTGATCTCGCCGAGATGCAGTGGGGTCACGCTGGAATCTCGGCGAGATACCGTCAAGTCATGCTCGGATAAGGACAAGAGGTGGTTGACTCACGCCGAGACGCAACGAGCATGCCAACACGATGTTTTGTCGCGTAGAGATACAATTGAGTCATTTTGGGATGCGGTCGAGACGTTCTCGAGTCTGTCTTAGATCACGTCGAGATTTAATCAAGTCACACTAAGATGTGGTCATGTCACGGGTGACAGGGTCGAGTCACAATAAGACAGGATTGAGTAACGCTAAGATAGGGTCACGTCATGCTCGAATTATGCCGACACAAGGTCGAATTGCATTGAAATGTTGTTGAGTCACGTTGAAATGCTATTTAGTCATGTTGAGAAGCAGACGAGTCACACCGAGAAGTGGTTGAGTCACGTTGGAAAGCGGACGAGTCACACCAAGAAGTGGTCAAGTCACGTCAAGACGGGGTCAAGTTGTGCCCAAATGAAGTCGAGTCCCGCCGAGGCGGGTTGAGTCATACTATCACGACGAGACCCGGGCAACTCTCGCTAAGACACGGTCAACTCACGCAGAGAGGCGATCGAGACACGTCGAGAGGCGACTGAGCCATTCTTAGAACAATAATGTCACGATAAGACGTAGTTGAGTCACCTAGAGATAGGGTTGTCCCTAGGACTAGGCTGAGAGACGCCAATGTGGGGTCGAGACACTCCGAGAAGTAATCAATTCGTGCCGTAATAGGGTGGAGTCATGCTCGAATAAAATTAAAAAGCAGTTGAGTCACGCTCGGATCCTACAGAGACGCGGTCGAGTCACACTCGTATCCCACCAAGACGAGGTCGAGTAATGCCTGGGACGAGATCAAGTCACATTGAGACACAATTGAGTCACGCTGTGACAGGGAGAGTCACGTCAAGACATTATTGAGTCACGCTCAGGTCCTCCCGAGACACAGTAAAGTCATGTTTGTATCACATAAAATGGCGGTCGAGCCATGCTAAGACCAAGTTGAGACGTGGTCAAATCAACCTCGGATCGCATCGAGATGCAGTCGAGTCAGTCTCACATCACATCCAGATGCAGTCGAGTCACGCTCGGATCATTCCGAGACACAGTCAAGCCCCGATCGAATCATGGGCAGACAAGACACAAGTTAGAATTAGTTCAATCCGAGCTCGGATCTTCCCAATACGTAGTCTAGTCACGCTCGGCTCACGCCAGGATGCGGTCGAGTCACACTAAGATGCAGTTCAGTCATGCCAAGACGGGTCGACTCAAACACGATAAGGACGAGGTTAGGTCAAATCAAGATGTGGTCTAGTCACGCATAGACGGGTGGAGCTACGTCAAGACGTAGTTGATTCAGGTGAGATGCGGTTGTGTCACACTTGGATCTCGTCGACACCCTGTCCAGCAACGCTTAGATGTGGCTGAGTACACCATGAAGGGGTTAAGTCACATAGAGACGCGATCAATTCACGTCTCCCACAATGATACAAGGCTCGACTCATGCTTAGAATCGATCGAGTCATGCTCGGATGACATCGAGAGATGGTCGAGTTCCACTGCGGCGACCGGGAATCACCCATGACGGGATAAGTCACACGCAAGACGGGGTCCAGTCTCTCTGAGACGCAGTCAGTTGACGCCGGGATGTGGTCTTTTAATGCTAAGAAGGTATCGAGTCATGTCGAGATGAGGTGAAGTCATGTCGAGACAGGGTCTGGTCTTTTCAAGACGATATCAATTCATGTCAAGACGAGGTCGAGTCATGCCAAGTTGATATCATGTCGGGTCCACTCCTGCCGAGATGCATTCTAGTCGCGCGCGTGATAGAGTTGTGTCACACAAGGAAACATAAGTGTCACGGTAAGACGAGTTTGAGTGTCCTCGAGAAGCAGTGAAGAGACAACAACATGAGGTTGATTCATGTCGAGAGGCAGTCGAATCACACTTTGATCATGTCGAGAAACGATCGAATCATGCTCCATTCCGGTCGAGACTCGGTTGAGTCACATTTAGAGCCCACGTAGGCGCGCTCGAGTCTCGTTCTTATCACGCTGAGATGCAATCGAATTACGTTGAGACGAGGTCGATTCACGCCGAGACGAAGTAGGCTCATGCCGAGATGCAGAGGAATTGCATCAAGATTCGGTTGAATTACACAAACACGGTTGACATGGTTAAGTCACACTTAGATAATGCCGAGAGGGGTTGAGTTATGCCGAGACAAGGAGTCTTGACAAGTCAGGGTCGAGTGATGATGAGATGCCGTCAAGTCATGCCGAGATAGGATCGAGGAGTGCTAAGACACGGTTGAGTCATGTTGGGATCATGCCGAGAGGCAGTCGAGTCACCC
>CANYCX013214310.1:0-30334 GCA_948193385.1 Breynia disticha f. nivosa | reverse complement strand
TTCTCGTAACAATTATGTCTCGTAAATATTATTTCTCGTAAATATTATTTCATTGATAACCTTGACGATAATATATTTACGAATATTTTATTGATAACATAGGTGATAATATATTTACGAATATTTTTCCAGAATGTTACATCAAACATATAAAAAACTAAATAGTTAATGACTACTTAATTAATATAAAAAAAGAAAAAAAGTTTAAGTTATATAACCTCCTAGAATGGAGAAAAATAAAAGCTAAAAGTATACCTTGTCTTTTCAATTGGCCTCTTGCTTGCTAGAGAAATGAAGTTTTTTACTTTTTATAGCTGAATCGAAAACAAGTAAAAAAAATACTACTAATAAAAAGAATGTGGAATTTTTAATGTCATGTAATTAAAAAAAAAATTTGGGTAGTTATGTAATCAAGCCTACAAAATGCTGACAGATCGTGAAAAACTATTGAATTGGAACTCCCCTCATTACCGCTTGAATAAACACCATAAAAATTTGTCAGATTAAAAAATACACGCACAACCAACACTATTACTAGCATTTGAATTTTCAATCTTCTTCTACAACTTTCAACTGTAGTTTTCTAATTTACTCACATCTAGAAGTTCAAGTTGAGCAAATACATCTACAACCTCAACCCTTCTGTGAGTACTTAGATGTTAATTTGTAATTTTAGTTTTCAATGGTGCAGTCATCATGGTTTATTGCTTTTTGTGACAATTTATTTCTATAGTTTAGCAGTTTAAGCATCACAGCACATTTCGTTAAAGTCCTAAATGGTCGGACAAATCCGAACGTATCATCAAATTGAATTTCCTCGTTACCAAACGTCCCAATTTCGGCACGTGTCAACGACTGAAGAAAATAGTGCAACAAACTCAAAGTTGCAACATCAGAATCATTGGAGAAAGTCGAGCAGTGCCAATAGTATTGACCAAGAAAATTAGAGCAATCAGTCATTGGAAGATAAGCAAACATATGATTGCAGATGGTTTCTTCCAACAATCACAAGACAAGAACTAGCAAGATCAATAATGACCCGTCTCGGATGTATTCAAAGAAAAAAAGCACTAAGATAAATAGTTCAAGTACATTATCCAAGTATAACACAATAATTAATTTAATTTGTTAAGTATAGACAATTAATGTTCTTGTAAAATCATTCAAAGCTGTGACATGTTTATATTTACAATTTGTAAAGGTGTAAATGCAAGTAATCACAAATCCAATTATTCACACCGAAGAAACATTTTATCAAACATTTGAATTTCAACTCAAATTTAAACGTCGGGTTTATTCTCATCTTCTCAGAAGACTGAACCAAGCAGCTTTAAGTCGACAGCAAAAAGAGCTCAGAAGCATATTTAAATACAAGTATCAGGTTGCACATGAGTCTTTTTCATTCAGCAAGTTCATATTAAGCATAACAACTACAAAAATGATGTAATAGAAGCTCATAACACTCGATCAGAGATCAAAACTGTGATTCTTTTATGACTTTTACCTATAATAAACACAACTAAATTAATGAATCATCCCAAGATGATTGGGCCTATACATGATTCAAAAATTATGCTTAGAATACGCTGAACTTCTCCTGAGCTATGCTCACTCTGCACTAAATCTACCAACAAAGGAAAGAATTGTGGAACATACCTTCTAAATGTATCCCTTTCTAAACCACTCAGTACTCGCAAAGCTGATACAAGCAAAGAAGTCCTCGCTGCCAATTCTTCCTTTTTAGATGAACCCAAAGGAAGAATCCAGTGAATCACAGCCTGATTAGCAGATTTTTGTTTAGTAGTTTGTGACCCTGCACAGTTAAGATATATCTGCAAAATTTTCTTGCATACTTCAATAAGTTGCGGCTCTACACTCATCCCCTCACAGACTAAAGGATTATGCACCAGTAAATCCTTGAGAAAATTGAGGTAAATTTGGTATGATTCATTTTCAAAATGAACCACAGGAGGATCAGCTAGCTCCAAAATTGAGCAAACTTTCTGTAACTTCTTCTGCACGACTGTCTCAGAGTTCAGCTGATGCGCATGAGAAGCAGTGTTGGAAAAGATATCAAGGATGATTTCAATATGAACTGCTGACAAGTATTGAACATTCTCTCTACACAAATCACTTGCAACCTAAAATGACGAACAGAAATAAAATTACTTACCAAATGTCTAATGAATCATATGCACGTTCACACAACAACGATTCAGGAAGCTCACATCTAGTTAAAAACATTCAGTATTGTATTATTATTGACATTGACTGACCGTATCACGTATCACTAAACAGTCTTTTATACAACTACCTAAAACTCTGTTATGGATTCTTAACTCTATCAGACAGAAAATAACATGTATCAGTCATATCACCGAACAATCTTTTATACAAGTACCTTAACTCTGTTAAAATGCAGCTATGAACTCTTAACTCAAACAGACAGAAAATAACATGCCGGTCATAAGTCATTTGTGCAAGCAAAAGATAGCGAACCTGTAGGATTAGTAGCTGCACTGAAATATGACTCTTCACTCTTGATATCACATAAGCTGCGGTTTGGAGACAGTCATCCTCCAGATCATTTGTGAAACCATGATCAGAAGAAATGTCCACATCAATAAAAGCTTGTGAGATCTCAGGCATCTCAATAGCATCCATGCTCCTAAAGACCTTCATAAAACCTGGCACTGTCAATACAGCAGCTTCCTTCAGCTGTAGAAAAATTACCCTCCACTCATCTTCTGAAAGCCTACTCCCCAGTTCACCAGCTATACGCAATAGTGCAGCAACACCAGTACTAGCAGTACCCTGAACAGGACTTCTAATGAACCCTGTCAGAATTGATATCACTCGTGGTAGCTGAGACCTCACAACAGAGAAAAAACTAACAAACAAATCTACTATGCCTTTTGCTGCCACAGCATTAGTCTCAGAATCCCACGCATTTCCTTCTTGCCGGGAAGATGCCAAATTTCGTGACTCCTGATCATTTGTGGCATCCTTCCTCTCAGATGCACCATTGAATATGGGGAAAATAACAGAATCGAATATGCCAATCCAAAAGAAACGCGAGAACAGATGTCCATGATCATTTAGAATATTAAATAGTACTTCCAAAGCACTCTTTCGAATAGCTGATCTAGGATCAGATGTTAGTTTAGATAAACCTGAAACAATATTGAGATGAGAAGTTTGTTTGAGATAATTTTAATGACACTGACAAACCAAACTGCAAAACGGCAGCACTTAATTTCTACTAGAAGTACAAGTTCATGCGTTTAGTGCCATGACATAATCATTTTGCCAATTCTGCAAGCATAAAATGGCAATGCTTCATGTATTACTGCTTAATGGTTAACGGAAAAAAGACTAGGATTTTGGAGGCCATTGGTTGTAGTTCTAGAGCAGGTAACCTATAAATGAAAAGGTTGCATTAAGAATGGGATTTCGTCCACTTCCCCATAGCCTATAAATGTATTGGAAAAATAAATTTTCGGATAGAATCTCTTTCAACCCACAGGCAGTTTTAGATCAGAAAATTCACGTAGAAAAAAATCGATATAATGGAAATGAGGAACACAATAAGTACTAAGTCAAGGAATCAGCAGCAAGAAATATGTCCAGAAACTACAGATAATGAGATAATGTGGCCAGGAGAGACGGAACATAGTTGTAAAGGTGTGCGCAGTTCATGAAGAATAATGTATCATTCTCATGAAGACAAACCACACCCATCAGCAATGTATGTGTTGAATGATAGAGGTAAACAGAAAAGCAATTATCTGTGCAGCACCGTAACATTTGATAAAATCTTGGCTTTTTTAAGAAGATTACCTGTGAGCAGAGGAATCCAAAAGGGTGTATGATCATCTTTGTCATTAATAGTTTGTATATTTGAATCAACCTTATCTACTCCAGAAGATGATTTATCATCCCCACTCTCATCATTGCACACGAAACCTCCTTCCGCAAGTTTGACAGCACAGAACCGAAGAAATGCAATTGCATTGAGACTTACATCACTGTTAAATCTGCTGTTCATAAAGGCTGTAAGGCACCTAACGCAATCGGTGAAAGTTGTCGTCTCTGTTTCAGTTATGTAAGTAAAATATTCTCGAACTATTTTTTCCATAGTCTCAAAGGCCAATAGGATAATATTCTTCCGCTCATCAGTTGCAGCAGCTGTAAACACCTGAAACAAGAAAAGAAAAAAGCTGTTGAATGCAAGAGCAAACTTCCGGCATTTAATTTCTTACTTCACAGACCTCCACTTTCCTTTTCCTTGTGCATTAGCATAAAAAAATCATTCCACAAGATTGTCAACCTCTTCCAAAAAGATATTTTCTCTCATGCCACATAATTGAGAAGTTTAATGGAATTTCTGGATGATGCTATTTTAACATGTGAAGCTACCAGGGAAGATCATTCAAAAAAGACAAGCAACTATCAGCAATTGGTTTTTTATCAGCTAAACTATGGCGAATAAAATATTATTTTGGTAAGTTTAAAACAAAAATTTTGTGAATCAAAATATATTTTTGACCTGGAACAGGAATAAACCTTTCAAACAACATAACTATGTGTGTTTTCTGACCAGCACGTCATTGCAGATTCGTAACTTGAGCAAAGCTCTGAAAGTTATAATCAAATAATTCCAAAAGTGCATGCAAACGATCAAAACTAAGAAAAATGGGAGCGGAGAAGCTCAGGAATGCAGTCAAGCTTAATTAAATAATGTATGTAACGAAATAAACTGCTATAGCACTTCACTGGAGATCACAAAAATTACCATACTCAATCAATACTGCAGCAGACAAGACGAAGACAATTTTTTTATTAATAATTGGTGCTCTCAAATGCTTCTTTTCCCAATACTGCTTTTAGATAATAAGTCTCCTTGCCACTAAAAACTGTGGAAAAAATATATGATTATCTGTTTTCTTTATTTAGGAATTATGTAAATATTACTTTCCTAAAATGTACGGATTAGTTTAGAAGGAAATCAGGAATCCTTGGTTACAGGATAACTGAACTAGAGCAGTTACTATTTTTCCTTCGTATAAAACCTGTTAGAGGCTCCGCAATATACACATTAATATACAACATTTTTCTCTTCTCTAAATTTCCACAAAAGCAAAAAAAATTATTATTCTAAAAGTTTATTTAATAAAAAAGTTGTAGTAGTCCCTGAGGCTCGGAGTATTGTTCATTGCAGTCTCCGTTACTTTTCCCTAATGTTGCAACAGTAGATTCCTGGCATGAACATGTGTAAGACTGCCTATAAATAATTTTAAACTAATGGAATCACATTGTCACATCAGAACTCGAATGTCCAACATTGAAAGGACTGAGTAGAATTAACTTCAAAAACCCAAATGGTAGAAACCTCGATAGACATTAACCTAAATCTCTGGGACCGCTGTAGATTTTGCACTTTATTTACTATATCCACCATGTCCACATGCGTCAAATCTCAATTACATTAGAAATAAGACCTGAGGAAGAAGAGATGAAAGAAATTGCAGACTAAATTGAATTAAAGAGCTTTCACATACCATAAAAACACTTTTCCAGCCAGATTTCACATTGCTGACACGACTGAGTACCATTTGTGAAATGCATCGAACAATTAGTTCCCTTATCTCAACAGAGCTGCTTTTTTGCATAACGATCACAAACGGCCTCAGAAATTCATTCTGGAAGTTGTAATTTGCCAACTCTTCACGCTCAAGAAATTTCATAGCAAGTTGCCGCAGTGAATCCATCACAAAAATTGCAACTGAAAGATTTTCTGACAAGCCAACTGCTACAAAAAATTCAGAGAGAACATTCCAAATCCTGGACCAAACAAGTCTGATTCGATTCATATTGTAATGGCTGCAAAGAGAGAAAAGCCAACATTTTCAAAAGAGAAAAAAAAAAAAATCTTCTGAACAGTTCAAAAATTCTTAATGTCCTTTCACATTCTTATGGTTGTAACAGTTTTAGAATGGAATAAGTATTTTAGTAAGGTTATTACTATTTTCGGACAAGGACAAGAAATCTTACGCAATTTCAACTATTTTGGTCAAGCTAAACACGCGAGGGTCTGTTGGAGACTGCAACTCTGACATTGCAACTTTGCTAAGTGCCTTCACAAAAGCTACAATTGCTTCACTGTTCAATCGTTGGCTATTTGCAAATACATGGTTCAACTCAAAAGTCCCAATCTGGTCAAGCAGATTCAAATTTGAGATGAAGTTATTAATCTTCTCAGGAGTTATAGGTCCAATTATATTGGCCCCAATACTGGTGCTATCATAAGAACCTCCTCTCACAACAGCCATTACAGCTGGATTTTGGAGATTTCCTTTCCTCTTAAGAGATGGATGAACCGTAACCTTTTGTACCTTTTCATCCATGTCAACATTAGCAGCCCCCAGAATAGATGCATCAGTAGGTGCACCCTCGCCGAGCAGCTGCAGATGCTCGATTCGGGAAAGACATGTCAAGATATGCTCCCAGGCTTCCTGAAGAAAATTGCCATCTTCAATGGCAATTGTAATTATGGCCTGCAAAAAGTATGTATCTTTCAGCACAAACAATATTTGCAGAAATGACACGATCAACAATAGACAAACTACTGGCACCTAACACAAGGTGTGCTTTGTAGACAACTTGCAGAAATAAAAAAAAAAAGTAGACAAAGTCCTATCTAAACAAAGTAAATGCACTATATCCTGCTCACAAATTTCAAGATGCAAATTCTTGAATGGTGTTCAAGAAATGTATAACATGTTATTTTCTTTAGCCAAACTTCTGAGTAAAGGCAGATTGATTTCACAAGTTTAGTTTCTACCACAAGAAAATATCTGTTTAAAATACCGACAATGCTTTATGCTTTTAATTTTTAGATTTCTTTTCTTTTTTCGTAAAATATTATGGAGACAATGTATTCATTGGGCCTGTTTGTTATTAAATAGAAACAACTTTGGTAGTAGTTAAAAGAATTAAACGTTATCATAAATAAAGGACATAAGCCAAACAAAATCCTTGTTTTCTAAAAACAAAAGGCTACGGATGTGTTCATTAATAGAAAATTATTTTCAATTTTCTATCTCTAATTTTCTTACTTTTCTATTTATAAGAAAATTATGAAAAACTGAGAAAATATGTTCAAAAGTTGTCGCTTTTCTATTCTAGAATACTGAAAAATTTGTTCAAATTCAATTAATTTCTAAAAATTATTTATGCAAAAATTTGAAAAATGTTCAATTTATAACATTTTCAACTAATTTTTCATAGCCAAATTGTAAAAAATATCTCAAATTCATATTAAAAATTGATGAAATATATCAGTTCGCAATATTTATAGAACAATCTAATCTAAACATCACGATTTTAGAAAAATATCAATAAATCTCTCAACTATGAGACTAAAACCTCTCTGCACCCACTTTATTAATCCAAACTACCTTCTTTTTTCTTCATGTGATGATCCCAACTTAGCTTTACTAGTTAAAAAAAAAACTTTCAAAAAACAAAGCTTTGAAAGCTCAAAAAGAAAACTTCAAATATAAACTAAATAATAATGAAAGATTAAAGTGCATAAAATATAATTGTGTATAAAAAAATCGTCGGTAAGAGAAGGTCTTACTCTTACCCAAAAAAGAAATAATGCTTTTGAATTTTCTAGTTTTCTAATTAAAAAACTATGGAAAACAAACTCTATTTTATGAGAAAAAAGAGTGAAAAACTACTTTTATTAGTTCTCAAACTCTAGTTATAGCTTAGAAAACCTACTTATCTATTTTTCTTTGAAACAAAAAATATTCTAAACATGTTTTCTATTTTTCTAATTTTAACAGAACTTTTCCATAAAAGTAGTATTATTGTACATTAATGAACACAACCTAGAAAATCCTTGTTTCACTTTTCAAAAAAACAAGGAAACAACAACCTCATTATGCATGCAAATTATTTAACATTTTTATCATTTTAACATATGCTCAAATAATCTCTTGTACTCTAGTATTCTGATTAGACACAAGAAATTTTCTATATAGGTTTAAGATACCACATAAAAGAAACAAAAAAGAAATTCAGAAATGAAACAAAAAGAAAAGGGTTTTCCGAAATGAAACACCTTCCCTATCCTAGGAATCTTTAGGGTATTAAAGAAATGAAACAAAAGAAAATTTTACAGCTCATTAAATGCTTCCATGCAACTGACCGAAAAAATCCCTAGTGCTGTTGTTTTTGTGTTCACAGATTGTTACTAGATGCTTACCTTGACAGCATCCACATTCTTTTGCTTCATATCTGCAGCACAGTGGAGATTAGTAAATTTGGCCATAGAAGTAACAAAAGCATCTCTCTGGGTCTGCATGCCCATTACTGCTGTGACATGGACTGCATATCGAAATCCCTGCAAGCACTGAGAAGTAGCAAGCTTATCCTCACTTTGATCAAGAGTCATACTAAATGCAGCTAGCATAGGACCCCAGCAGGCCTCAACCATGAACCTGATGATTGCTGCATCAGTGACAACATGATATACAGACCTGAAACAAAAATGAATCAATACATCAACTATGGAAATGATGTATAAAGTGGGTATTCACAATTCTGCCATCCTTGTGGACAAACAAGAGCAAGTCAAATTTTATAAAGAATATAGAGTATACAAGTTGTCCTTCCAGAATAAAAATACATATAATGCTCTTCAACCATAAAAAATGACAGATAACGCAGTAGACAATTGAACACTACCGAAAAAGAAAAAAAAAATTGCGCCACATTGCACTGATCAATTCCATCTTGATTATTTCAAATCTTGCCGGTATCCTCAACAGAAAATGGATACATAACAGTTTACTTAAAACACATGAAGCTCGTGGGGGAAAATGTGAACCTATCATCAAGTATTTGACCAAAAAAAAAGAAGTTTAAGATGCAAAAACTAGCATGGGAGACTACGTTAATTGTATCATAATCAATATACCACTTACTCTGACTTTCCTGACTTTGCCTTAAATTGCTCTTGGATATGCCTTATTAGGAGACCATTAGCACCCAATGCCCTTTCTTCTGTCTGCTTCCAGTTGACCAGATTGAGTATACCATCCAAACCCAATAGTTTATTCAGGCTGTTTGCCTGCTTGTTTTGCGGAACTGATGAATCAGCTTTCATTTTTATTTCGTTTTTCACAATTTGATCATAGAGCAGGCCGAGATACTCTTCGGGTAAATCCTTGCCATCATCAATTCCTCTATTGTTCCGAATGAAATCAGCCTTTGTCATCTGATAAGCAAAGCAATGTAGATCAGAAGTAAGTACACAATCATTTCAAACAAGCTCATTTACGCACTACAGATGAGCAGCGGGGCAGATGCCTTCATGTCTTGGAGATAAGAGCATTGCTCTAAAAGCCAATACCCATTCTCAGCAAATTATTTTCTACAATTATTCTTTCTTTTTACAATCTCAAATTGCACAGTGAGGCAATTTAAAACAATGTGATGAGAGATTGCGAGATTGATCGCTACACAACTAGACTTGCTCTTAGTTGCCAAAAATTAGATTGAATAATGCACCTTATAAAAATATTAAGAAAAAAAATTAAAAACTTATTTCTTTCGATATTGGCTTCATGTTTTGGTTGCAAAAAGGAACATGAATTTCCCTATGTAAATGAGCAGTAATAATTGAACATAAACTTGGCTTACTCTAATGGTGAGAAATTACGGAAGACTCAAAATTCCTATTTTCTACTATAGTAAAAAAGAAATGGAGATTGACAAAAAAAAACCTTGTCTTTCACCATGTTGTTATGAGCATCTGTATTGAGCATTATCACCGAGTAAGCAAGAACATAAGCAGTATCTGCACTGGTAAATGAATTCGGACTACATTTACAGTAGCGTTCAGCAAACTTTTCCATTATCCGATCAATTTTCTGTGCCTCTCCTGGCAATCTGAAGCCCCTTAAGAAAAACCTTATTGCTTCACCAAAATCCATGCCTCCAAAATTAAAGGAATCCACATAGGAATGCATGACTTTCAAGCAAAACTCATCCCTCTCGCCTAAATAGTCACCGATCATAGTTTCATTGAGGCCAGCAGTATTTTTCAGAAACATGGCAACCTCTTCAGGCAAGTCACCAACCTTTTTTCTGTTTATCAGAAACTCAATCCCCTTGGAAGGCTTCTGATTGAATAAAGAGATACCTTTCTGCACTAACCCAGAATGTTTGTCAACAACAACAGAAGAAGCACAACTCTTATGAAATGGAGCAAAAGAAAGAAAAATACAGAAAAAGCAGCAGGGCATCACATGTACTATTCACAATAATATCCTCATGGTAAGCAAGTGCATGAGGAAAAGGAACATTTTTGGTTACTCAAATAGAAACATGATACTCAACCTGGAATTCAATTTTATAAGCCCGACGCTGTTCAAGAGAGGCAGCATTTGACATTTCAGAGTTATTTTCAGGATGTAAGTCATAGTCAGAGACATTGCCATCTTCTCCGGATGGAATTGAATGATTCTCCTTCTCAATTTGTGTATCATTATCAGATTTTTTCGGAGAATAGGATTCTTCCATTCTGAGTTGTTGATCCATCCAACTACCCATGGATTTGATAATGTTAACCAAGCACTTCACAGATTCATGACGAAAAGTAATATCTTGAGCTGGAGACAGAGTGGTTGTTGAACCAGGAGGCGGTCCTAGAGCTGTTTTCAAGAGACCATTTACAACCCTGCAAATATCTGATGGAATTATAAGGGTTTTAATTCATTTTTTAAGCACAATATCATACAGAAAACAACAACGATCTCCTCGAACTAAAAGACATAAATACAAAAGAGAAAATACATCAAGAAGTAAAAGTTGAGAACATTTTAACTGCACAACTACTTTTAAAAAAAAAAAAAAGAGAAATCAAAGAACTATGTTTTTAGTTTGAAAATATAACTAGTTTGATAATCAAATCTCTCAACTAGCAGAACTAACATCAATAAAACACAATCACAGACAAGAACAGAAGAGTATTGGAGTCAAATACCTTTCATATATGTTGGGAGAATCAACATCACAGTCATAGTTCACAAAAACATCAATTATTATCTGTGGATCCAGAGCAATCTTCTCCAAAAAGTTCAAGACAGTCATTTTCTGTAAGAAACTAGGTTGGTTAACATTCTCAAGAACACGGAGGATGAGCATGGGAAAGAATATTCCAATTTCAGCCTTCAAACCCGTTCTGAATTTAGACAGTAAGATCATAAAAATGGAACACTGCAGCTGGAAAATTGCCATAACTGATAGGGCACTATTCTTTAACAATGAAAGGCAGAGGTATTGCTTAACAGCATTCAGAAACCTGGACCAAGCAGAAAAGTTATTAACTTTATTAACGAGAGACAGAGAGAATCTACAAGGCTTAATCTACATAAGAATTTGTGAACTTCTACAATTCAGATACATATTCCAAAACAATTAGAGAAATAGTAAATGAGAAATTAGTGCAACCAAATTAAATTTTCATTGCTTACTTCAGTTCACAAGATCCGACCACCTCACACAAACTAACATCTCAGACACCACCAGATTTCAAAAATAAAATCAAATCGACAACCAAACAAAAGAACAAGGTAAAGCTTAACCACATGCAGAAATTCCAATCCAAAATAATAAAGGAGTAAAACAGAATACAAATGGTAGCTAATTGAGAATATATTTGTATGTTTGCAATACTTTCAATGCTTATGGAGAAAAACATAACATACACAAAATGCATCACATTTTTTAACAATTTACCATAAGCATTGATTCTAGTATCTCATTATTGCATACTCTTTCACAGAGTTGGATTTTCTTTTCCAATTATGTTATTAACTTTTCCGGAGATTGGACCAAAGCAATGTGAAAAAAAAAGGGATCTTTACATGGATACATAGTGACTTAAACAAATTACAATTATAACAACAATGGAAGTTATTGAGGGGGTTAGTCGGTTTGCTTTTGCAAAAACATAAAAGGCAAGTTTTAAAAAAAGTAGTAATTTAGAAATTGAATGTTAAGATTGTATACTCATATTAAAAAGTTGGTATTTATATAATTATCCCAAAAAAAAATCAATTAGGCCCACAAAAACATGAAATTTCATTAGCATGCCATCATGCCATCCGTATATATTCTAGCCTCAGCGCACATACGACAGATGATGGGAGAAAAAAAGATATGTGAAACAACACAGAAACTCAAATAGTAATTTGACATAAAATTGAAACCTTGTAAAAGTAAAGTTAAGCACAATACAAAAGTAAATATAGTCACTTGCCTTTCATTATCTCGCCAAATTGAACCCCCATTATCCATAACCACCCTTAGCAACTCCAAAGACAATATTTTGCCCCTCAAAAGAATTTGATCATCTGGATTCTCCTGAGACGAAAATTTCATTGATAATTTACACAAATTCCTAAAAAGTAAAAATCCATCCTCCCTAATCTTACTCCATTTCACAGTCCCACCACAAGATCCGACTCCATCATTCCCTTCTCCATCCCCAAACTCTTTCTCGTCCCTTTTCAATACTTCACCATCACCTCCCTCAGTACTCCCATTTTGCAACTTTTCCGATGAAGTAACCAACAAAAAATTAGAATTATCCGCAACATCCTCACTAGCAGACATAACCTCATTAACAAACCCTTGACAAAAATGAATGGAACTACCCTCATTCAAGTTCTTATCAGCGAACTCCAACAAATCACTTACCAAAACAGTTTTAACACTCACATTCATCGAATCTTCCTCCACCCTCTTAAAAATTATGAGCATAATCTGCGATAGAACAGATTTTGCGCAGATCTGATTAGTCCCATTAACGCCACCAAGATATGCATTATAACAAGTCCTAACTATATGCAACAAACACTCTCCGCGAATCAACACACATGGAGACCTGACCGCAGATAACAACACTCTAAGCACAGCGATCTCAATCACTTCCTCACCGATTCCGCAGACCTTACAAACACTCTCAATCAATCTATACAACACAACACTACTACTAGCATTAGCTTTATCAGTAGAATCAGAATCGATCTCACCGCGAATTATACCTAAGGAGAAGAGCTTATAGGCGCATTCCAAAGCAGGCTCCGCCACCTTTCCATAACCCGAAACGAGGGCGAGGATCAGTGGCTGAATCACAAATTCGGCGTCGGCAGCAGAAAAGCCTAGGAGAAAAGAATTGGATTCAGAATCAGAGAGCGACTGGAGCTTGTCGAGGACTGATTTGCAGGAGGAAACGAGGTGGGAGTGTTTACGCCAGGCGGCGTTTTTGACGATTTTGTGAAGCGAGGGTCCGATCAGGCGGGCAGATGAGGAAAGGGTTTGGGACGATGACATTGGATTTGATTGGGCTGGTAATGTTGTGGGAAGCTACATCAACAAGAAGAGAAATTGGTGTGAAATGGGAAGTAATGTGATGGAGGAGGATCAATGAGATGTGGGGAGGGAATATTGATTCAACTTCAGATTTGGTTTTATTGTTGTTAAGGCAATGTCAAACACAGCCCAACATACAATCTTAACACTCCCATCCCAAATATCTTAATTTAAGACCTCCATCACTCCTAATTGGTTACGCCAATTGGCCGATTGCGTCTTTCTTAGTCTCCGCAATATTAAGGCTAAATAAGCTTTTCATATACATATATCTGTTTATCAATCGAGTTTTGCCGCTCTCGTGGTTTTATCCAGCTCGAACAAGGATTAGTTTGGGTTGTTCAAAATATTTCATGGTTCAGATCAAAAAAAATATCTATTTAGCGATTCCTATATTTTTTTATCAAATTTTCGTGGTTCTCAAGTTTTTTACTCAAGTTACAGTTTTGAATAAAATGACTAAATTGTCCTTGTTCGTAGTTAGTCTGTTCCCATCTTTTCTTAACGGGTAAAACATGTTACCATTCCTGAGTTACATGCATATCTATTTAACAGTCGCGTGTTTTTCATCAAATTATTGTGGTCTCCGACTTTTTAGAGTTCATTTGAGATATTGTAAATACTATTACATTATATTACAACTTACTTAAGAGTTCAATTTAATTATGACCGGTAGCAAATAATTTGTTACACGCATACTTGACGTGCATTTTTCTTTATTCCGCAAGTATAGGGCTGTAATCAAGCAGAGCCGAGCCGAATTTTGGAATGTTCAAACTTGGCTCATTAAAATTTCACAAATTCGAGCTCGAGCTGAGCTTTTTATCGAACGCAAATTCTTGTTAAGCTCGGCTCATTTAAAGATCGTGAGCTAATGAGTCTGTTCACGAGCCTAAAACGAACCTCTGTTTACGAGCCTAAGATGAACATCTTAAACGAATCTCTAAACGAGCATGTTCATGAGTTTATTACGAGCACATAAACAATATTATTCACGAGTTTTAACGAGCTTATATAAGAAGAGTATATAAACATATGTATAAGAGTACAACTCCATACGTTACAAGATAAATTATTAACTATACATTAAATACAACATATATCTATTTTATAATTTATAAGATTTAAAAATGACTTAAAACACTCCGAATAATCCAAATAATATATAGATCTATGTATAAGATTAGCACGACCCTATGTTCTATATCCACAACCTCTGTGTACATACAACACATTGTCCGTGTTGGACAAGCTAATCATGAAAATAATACTGTTGAATGATTACACAGTTTGAAATACAAACTGTATTGAGTACTCAATCAATCATAATCAGTATAATTTTCATAATAAGCTAATCCTCAGTAGGCATTATAGACAACATATAAACAGCCAACTAAGTATCAACCTTTTATCAACCTATTCTCATAACAACATTTGTCTTTACTGACAACTAAGCTCAACATATCAAATAGAAAACTTTATACACACTTTTATTTCATAATCTTCAATATACACACAATAATATCCAAATGTTTATATCATGTAAATTATGTATAATGTATGAATACAATGCATAAGAAGAGAGAGAGAAAGCTATAGAAGCTTTCAATTGTCTAACTTGAAGGAATAACCTCTAACTTGTCTTTTTTATCTTTCTTGAACTTGAAACAAAATGCGTATTTTTATGAGCCACAAAATTCAAGGAGTAATCAATATATTTAATTTAACCAGTTTTATATATACACACACACACACACACTTATACCTATAACATATGCACTTATTTATATTCCTTTATACTTGTCTTTATTCATAGGTTCTCATTTGCATTCATTTGTATTCACTTGTATTTTTGTACATATACACTCATTTATATTTCTATATTCATTTACATTCATATGCATATTTGTACATTTGCATCCATGTATACCTTTATGCATTTGGATTCAATTTCACATTTGTTTCCTTTTGCATACATATATATTCCTTTAAACATATGTATTTATATACCTTCATGTACAATCATTTACATTCTTGTGCACTTATTTTCATTCTTATACATTCATTTGTATTCATTTATATACTTATGTACATTTGTTTCCACTCGTCATCTAAAAAAATTTCCAACTGTCATCTATGTTTTTCCCGTACAAGTTTCATTCATCCTCTACATATATCTAACCGCCCTCTACATATTTCCTGTATAGTTTTTTGTAGACATTTCATTTAAAACGTACACATATATAACCATCATCTACATTTTTGTATTTCTACACATCTCCATTCTCTTCCTTTTACCCATTATCATATGATTCATTCGAACATCTATAATTTATACATGAGCTTATGATCATTTATATGTTTTTATTTCATATCATTCATCTTGTGTTTCATTTGATCATTTGCTTGTATGATTATCATGTATGCATCATTCAATCTTTTTTTTGACCAAATAACTAAAAATATCAATTGATTAAATCAGCCGATAAGGCATTAGCAATACAATCAGGAGGACATGAGTCACAGCTTTGGCGATCTAAGAAGGAACATGCCGCTCAAGCTAATGTATGAGCAACCATATTCGTAGTTAGCCGAACAAAAACAACTCTAACACACACAAGAGTTGTTAGTAAAGAGATACAATCTGCAAGTAAACTACCAGTGACCGAATTTAGTTGAGCTCCATCATTAATGGCCTCAGCCGCCATCACACAGTCAGTCTCCACCACAACACATTTCATGTCGCGGTTCTTAATCCATTCTAGCGCCTCTCGGATCGCCATTACTTCGAGTGCGGGAGGGTCACAACACCCTTTTATCTTCCTAATCTGTCCTCTTACAAAAACCCCCAACTCCTCTCTACAAACTAGGCTTAGCAGTCCCCAACAATCAAGACATGCAGCATGAACGTTAATCTTCACCCATCCAGTGTCTGGGCAACTCCAATATGAACGCATTTTAGCTAGTTGGCCTCATCTGACTGAATCGGTCTCCGTCTTCCTAGCTTTAGTCCAAGACCTAAGGAAATTGGCATTTACTCAGAGGACTAAACTATCAGAAGAAACCATACCTTTCCAAACCACATTATTCCTGTTGGTCTAGAGAGACCAGCACACTGCAATTATCAAAGCCCACCTCTCACGTTCTGTATCCTCAAACATTTTCATGAACCATAATTTCAAATCCCCCGAGTATGTTGGTAAAGGGGAAAATCCTGCAAGACTCCAAACCTGTGTAGCCAGTTCACACCCCACGAGTAGATGGTAAGCTGATTCACCATCCCTACCGCACATGGGACAAGCAAGGGAGGCCAACCTAACACGTTTGTAAGCCAAATTATCAAGCGTCGACAAACAATCAGAGATAACACGCTAAGTAAATTGAATCATTTTAGGGGGCGCACTAATATTCCACAGTTTCTTCCAAAATCCACCCTCAGTCCCATCCGGCCGCCTCGCAACTCCACACCGCAGCATCCAGTAGCCACTTCTCACTGAGTATACCCAATCTCTGTTATCCTTCCAGACCCAACCATCATCCTGTTCGCTCCAACAAAAGAGAATGCTCAGTATCAAACTCTTATCCCTGTCATTAAACAACAACTCAATCATTTCCACATTCCAGCTTCTCTCCTCTTCCATAAACAGATCGACAACTTTGAGGGAATCACCAATCCCACTCGTTATAGTTTCCACAAATGGGTTCCCATCACCATGGAACCACAGATCATTCTTTACCGATATCGACCTTCCATTGCCGATTTTTTGCCGAATACCAAGTTTGATAACCTCAATTACCTTGCCAATACCCCTCCAAATATAGCTCGCATTATCCCCTGCCTTGGCCTCGAAGAAGCTGCAATTTCTATAGTACTTAGCTTTTAAGACCTGCGCCATAAGACAGTTTGGCACAACGATGCATCTCCAGCATTGCTTGGCAATCATTGCCAAGTTGAAAGTGTGCAGGTTCCGGAAGCCTATCCCACCATTCCACTTTCGATCACATAGCTGGTCCCAATTCTTCCATCTAGTTCCCCCTCTTTCTTTTGCGTCGCACCACCAATAAGCATTAAAAATCTTTTGGATCTCGTCACACAGTCCGATGGGCAAAAGAAACAAACTCATGATGAAATTGGGGAGAGCTTGCACAACTATTTTAATTAGAATTTCTTTCCCCGCCTTGGACAGCTTTTGTCTCTTCCACGACTCAATCTTTTGCTAGAGTTTATCCTTGATGTAGTTGAACACCTCCTTTTTCCTCCTCCCCATAAACAGAGGCATTCCAAGATACTTTCCCTTCCCTTCGTCTTCATTCACACCAAACAACTAGCATGTTTCCTGCTTAGTTTCTTCATCCAGATTCTTGCTGAAGATAATAGCAGATTTGTATTAGTTGATATCCATGTCGGGCCCAAAACTATAAAACTCAAGGATGTGTTTGACCGTCACACTTTCCTATTGAGAGACACGGAAAAACACAAAAGAATCGTCAGCAAAAAACAAGTGTGTGATTTTAATAGCCGCTCGCGCAATAGCGCATCTATGGATCAAACCATGCTGCTCCCCCTCCTGAGCAATCTCGACAACCCTTCAGCCCTAATGACAAAGAGATATGGGGATATTGGATCCCCTTGCCGTAATCCTCTTTCCAGCAAAATGGGCCCAACTAGCTCATCATTCACAACAATATTGTACTTGACAGTACGAATACACATTCTCATCAGTGCCAACCACCTATCTCCAAATCCCATGGCGTTCATAATCTGCTCAAGGTAGTCCCAGTGAATTTGATCGTAAGCTTTAGCCAAATCAATTTTAAAGGCAGCCCATCCCCACTTCCCTTTTCTTTTCCCTCTAAGGAAATGAGCAATCTCATTTGCGATGATGATATTGTCAGTAATAAGTCTCCCTTCGATAAATGCACTCTGGGCCTTGGAAATAATCATAGGCAGAATACATTTAAGCCGATTGGCGAGAATTTTGGCCATGATTCTATACATGACATTGCATAGTGAAATCGGCCGTAAATCTCTGAGAGTTTTAGGGTTAGACTTCTTTGGAATAAGCACTACATTGGTGTTTTTCATGCCTTTGGGAAGCTTAGCATCATTCACCCATTTAGTGCATTCAACAACCACATCATTGCCCACAATCCGCCAAAACTTCTTAAAGAAGGCCGGATTAAAGCCATCCTCACTGAGCGCCTTGTCACCGTTCATGGAAAAAACTGCCGCCTTGACTTCATCAGGTGAGAAGGGTCTTACAAGATCCTCATTTTGCTTCTGCGTAATGTTAGGGCCAATAATGCACATCTATTCCATTTGATTCTAGTTGATTTTCATGAGATTTTATTAGATAAACCATATGTTTTTGCAAGCTTATCTACATTTTGGTTTTATCTAGGTTTACTCGATGAACATAAAGATTTACTACATTTTGATAGAAAATCAGGCACATCGAGCGGGGCTATTTTGGAGGCTTGAACATAGGAGTCACGAGCATGGATCAGAGCTTAAAGTGTTGGACAAATTATACATTATGATCACTCCATTGTTAGCCATG
This sequence comes from Breynia disticha f. nivosa, assembly GCA_948193385.1. NCBI lineage: Eukaryota > Viridiplantae > Streptophyta > Magnoliopsida > Malpighiales > Phyllanthaceae > Breynia > Breynia disticha. The sequence continues at coordinate 11,321 of CANYCX013214310.1, read as the reverse complement.
AATGAGGGCATGGTTTAGGTTGCAAGAGACAAGTGAAAAGAAAGGAAAAAGTGGGCAGCAACTTAGTCACGAACGTGACTAAGTATGCACCATGAATGGACCAAATGTGATTCTTGTTTTAAGCAGTGAATGGGGGCCAGAAGGTGAGCCACGAACGTGACTCACCATGATCACGAATGAAGGAGGAAATGTGCTCAAATGTGACTCTCTTTTCAAGTGGAAATTGGTGGCCAGAAGGGGCATCACGTTCGTGACACTTTGTGTCACGAATGGTGATGCCAAAAGAGCAAATGTGACTCAAGAAATTGGAGGAAATCTTGGACAGATTGCAAGTCGCGTTCGTGACAAATTGGACCACGATTGAAGCTTGGAAAATGCCATTCGTGACACTTGAAATGAAGGAGAAAAGTTGGCCAGAAACTCAACCACGAACGTGGCTTATTTGAACCACGAATGGCAGCCAAACTTGACTCAATTTGGAAGGAAATTTTGGGCAGATTAGGAGTCACGAACGTGTCTCATAGGAACCAAGAACGTGACTCATGTTGTTAGTACATTTCTTGGCCAGAAAAGGAGTCACGAACGTGAATCATTTGAATCACGAATGGAGCGCTGCTGATGGCAAACGTGACACCCAAATGTGGCAAAAAATATCCTTATTTTGAATGGTTTAAGTAGGGGCATTCTTGACACTTCACAAAGGCTGAATGGAGGCTAATAAATAGGGTTGTGTTAGGTTTATTTTCTAATCTTTTTTACCACCATTTGGCTGGAGGAAAAGGAGGCCTTGGGAGCAAGGGTTTAGTCTTTCTTTTCTTCCTCTTTATGTCTCTTTTCTTTTATCTTTTGTTAGTATGGCTAGGGATTTGTTGGGTTTTCCATGATGTAAATAGAGGATTTATGTTTGGTTTCCTTATATGATACATTGAGTTTTTGTGTTTGAATGACTTATCTTTTGATGAATGAATGCCTATTTGATTGTACTTAATGAATGAATGGTTTAATGGGAAACTATAGTTGATTGTTGTTAGCGGCCCTATGCCAGAATTGTGAAAGCCAAGGTTTAGGGAGGTCTAATCATTACTTGAATCTATGTTAAAAAATGCCTAGTAGTGTCTAGGATTAGATATTCATAGATATCAATTAATCGATTGTACTTTAGGAACAATTAATTGCATTTGCTTGTTAATTATTCATTGTTAGTAATCTTATTCCGGAGTTGCGAAAGCCTAGGTTTTGGAAGGTTAAATCAAATAGAGTTAGGGCTTGTTTGGATAGAAATATACCAAATGACCTTGATGTGTTCGATGAAATGCCTAAGTGACTAGTGCCTTGCCTAGTTTAATGTATTACAAAAGTAGAACACTTGCTAGACTTAAGGACGCAATTTTGAGCATCTCGAAAGAGACTCTTAATTGACGATAGCGCAAGAACACCGTCATTAACCTCAAATCATTATGTAACCAAGTATGAAATCTATCGAAATCTAGGAAAACCCACATTTTTAGTCCATTGTTGAGTCTTTATTTTAGCACTTGTTTTTACATTTCCTTGTTCAAATAAAAAACTTCAAAATTCCAATTCATGTTTACTACTTTCCTTTATTTTCTTGCTAGCACCGAATCAATTTGAATACGACGTTCCTCAAGAGATTCGATCCCGGGAGGCATACTTCCGTGGTAAAACTACACTGATCTAGTACACTTGCTAAAAACTGGTCACGTAACACAAACCCCAACATCCCTAATAGAAGGCTTACTATCGACCTCTTACTTTCTGTAGAGGTTTCTAAAATATTCCTCCACGACCATCTCCATACCCCCTTCACACTCCTTCCAGACACCGTCCTCACCCCTCAACTTATTAATTTTGTTTAGCTTTTCGACCATTGGTAGCCAAATGAAAAGCGCGGGTGTTGAAGTCTCTGTCTTTGAGCTAGAATTGTTTAGCCCTCTGTTTCTAATAATCGTCATCTTATTTAAGGAGTCTGTGATACTCATGCTTAACTCTTCTAAGTTCCTCAAAAGCATTAATGTCCCACCTCCCCTTCAATGCCTCAATGCATTTCTTAATTGCTTCGATCCTGTTCCTCAACGTCCTAATTAGCTCCCTCCCCCAAACATTAAGGTTTTCCCTACACACTCTCAATCTTGAGGTGAGATCGTTACCTCTGCTAGCCAGCCAGCTCTGTTCGATAATCTTTTTGCAATCCTCCTCACGACACCAACTATTCTCAAACCTCAATCTTCTTCTCCCTGTGCTTTTAACAAATTTCTTTAACTAAAGCAAAATTGGGAGATGGTCAGAAGACGTCACTGTCTTGTGGGTCACAATCGACTAGGGAAACATATCTAGCCACGAGCCACATGCCAAAACCCAATCCAACCTTTATTGTACCCAATGTTGGCTCCCTCCTCCTCTTTCCCATGTGAACGGTGGACCAATATAGCCAAGGTCCATTAATGCGCAATCCTCGACAACCTTTCTAAAACCTTCCAACAGAGCTCTAGGATGAGGCGCACTTCCTTTCTTCTCTTTCAAAGACAGCAAGTCGTTAAAATCCCCACAAACGACCCATGGCAGAGTCGACGCAGAACAAAGAGTTCGAAGCAGATCCTAAGATTTATGGCGTTGGGACCTATTAGCATATCCATAAAAGCAGTGAGACGAAACAACTTCTCTTTATCAAGAAAAACATGTGCATTGATGAAATGGTCTCCTGAGTTAATCACCTTAATGGAGTTGGGCTTTTTCCACAACATTCCAAGCCCACCAGCCCTTCCGTTTTTATCAACAACAAAGTAACCTTCAAATTTTAAATCTTGCATAATTTTGGAGATTAAATCTCCAGTACAAAGCGTTTCCATGAGGAAAATAAAATCGGGCTTACAAGAATGAACTAAGTCCGTTAATACACGAATTTCACGGGGTTGCCCAACCCCTGACAATTCTAACTTAAGCAACTCATTGGCCTCGACGGGCCTATGAGACAGGACCTACCACTTGCACATTTTTTAGATCAACAGTTTTATTTGTGTCCAGAACTCCACTTAACCTAGCCCTTTTATCCAATCCATCATCCAGGACAGTGCAAGGCCCACCTACTGGCCCATCCGTCCCAATTCGTTTTCTCTTTGGATCCAAGAAAACAATTTCGTGATCCACTGGTCCATCCCTCATTTCTATTGGTCCACCCTCACCTGACCCTTCATTGGTTGTTTTTCCCATTTCCCCATCTACTTTTTCCACCTCATTATTGTCTTGAGCTGCCTTTTTCCCCATGCCATCCCTCAGTTCCTGAGTCACGTGAACAGTGCCATAATTGTAACTATGCGCAAGATTCCTCTGTGTGGCGCCTTTTCGCCTGCCTTCATTGCCGCCTCCACTTTCCTTGACAACATCATCAGTTCATTACACAACCACTTATCTCCAGCGTGATTTCGGGGACTCCCTTTGGCCTCAGCCTTCAGCTCAGTACTCCACCTTCGAGTAATAATCCCATCCTTGTTAGAATAGGCATTCTTACAAAACTTCTCGCCATGTCCCATTAAGCCATACCCGAAGCAGTAGATTGGGAGTCGCTCATACTTAAATGACACTCGAGTAGACGTCCCACAGATTTTTATTGTAACAGCTTGTTTCAATGGCTTCCGAGCATCAAGTTTAACTTTAATACGCAAGAAACTTCTCCTCAATCCGGTGAAATTGTTCGCGTTCGATTCCACAAACACACCCGCTGAATTCCCCAGCATTTGAGCTACATTTTCAGACATACACGCAGCAGGGATTTCATGTGCTTGCACCCACATAGTTATAAAGTTTATCTCTTTAAGGCGGGGTTCCTCCCCTGGCAAAACACGTTCCAAAAGCAGCACATTGTTGTTATACGACCAAGGTCTGCCATCAGCAACTCTCCTGACATCGGCCTCGTGCCCAAACCGGATAAGGAACAGGTTGGATTCAATCTCAGTAATACAAACTCCCATTCCAGGTTTCCATGCTTCAGCCATAACTCTCTTCATATACTCCACCTTCTCAGCTCGATCCATCAAAAACCTCCCCACAAGAGCCCAATGGAGGTCAAGGATTTCTCCGCTTAGGTCATTGTTGTCAACCACCAGGATTTCTTCATCTTCATCGTCTTCAGTGATCTGAACTTTGGAACATTGTTCAGCCACTTCGTTAGCCTCCATGTTAGTTTGTTCAACGTGTATTTGAGCCATATTCAATAAGTCCAACCCACAATGTAGGAAACAAGAGCCTGAGAAAAATCAGGAGCGATAAAACTCGCGAAGGAGCGAGAGCCTTTTCAATGTATATTCACAAACAATCAACGATGCATATTCTTTAATTATCCTTTCTTTAGGTGATCACACATTTAACCATATTTAAAAGTGAGTCTACATTACTTACTTATTTAGTCGTAATAACCAAAGTTCCTCTAGATCTCGATCCTAGTACCGTTGTCTAAATAATCGTCCTATATATTAAACAATAATGTTTATAACTTAGTATTATTCTTAATAAGACTCTATATCATGTAAATATACATTAAATATTACTTAGTCTTATTCAATCTAACATTTTTTTCTATAACAAATCTTAACTATCAATCCTTCATAAAATCTCAAAATTTTACAATTAAAACTTAAAAATTTAGTAAATTTTTCTCACCCCCTTTCTCTTTTATTTCTTTTCCATCATTAATTTTATTAAAAAAATGATGGAGGTTGATTCTTTAAAAATTAATGGTTTTGGAAGAAGTTCTTGTGCTTTGGGTGGTTGTTTAACTTGTTAAATTGCTGCTTCTTTCATTTTAAATCGAATTGGCCACCAGTTGCTTCTGTTTCCAAGATTTATACATGTTCTACATAGGATGTAACACAACCCTATCGTAGGGCAGCATGACATATGTTGTCCACACAGCCACCGTGTAAAGTGCCACGGGCACTGTGAAATTTCCACTATGCAGACAAAACACAACACATCCATCGTGTTAAGTAACACACCCGGTGTGTTGGCCATACATATTTTCCAATTTTCATACTCTTATTATAATGTCTGCTATTTTTACTTCTATTTTGTATGAATATACATATGTACAATATACATTATTTTACATTTGGTTTACTTTTGGTTTCAAAGTCTCTTTTATTAATTATAAGCTATCAAGATAAGGATGTGATAATGTTGGATGCAACTATAGATTGGCGTTCCAACATGAGGGTATGGAAGGCCCCACAAGCCGTGCTAAGTTATAACGCGATCATGTTGAGGTGTAGAATAACCAAATATAGGATATATAAAAGCAAAAACGTGTCGTTATCTCCTTATAATAGCTAGATTCCTCCTAAACAACATATAAAGATCCTCTAAACCCCAATAAAAATCCTTAAGAACAAATTTTAATCTTGAATCATCAAATCAGGAGGAATTGATTGTGAAAAAGTAGGAGAGAAATGAGCTTAAAACAAGGTAAGTAGAAATCAGTAGATTTTCAAATTTCATTCATGTATTTAATGAATTTTGTAAATAGTTGTTGTTAAGATGAAACTCTAGAAAAACTAATGATAAACTATTATGTGCTTATGAATTTATGCAAGTATAAGTAGATGAGAATATGAAGTATGTTTTAAATGAAAATCTTGCAAAATTGATGGACAGAGTTGATGAGGAATCTGGAACTCAAGAAGGAATGAATTAGTTCTCCCTTTTTAATGAATCAATTGATACAAACTATATATGGTCCAAAACTTTGAGATGTTAGTAAATTTATGGAAGTGAAATCAATGAAAAAGATTGAACATAAAAGAGAAATGTAAGAAATTAATGGTGCAAGATGTTAGAATTTGAAATTTAGAAAAAAATTAAGAAATCTACTAAATTGTATAAATTTTTGTGAAATATATAAATAGAATTGATAAGAGGATTTTATATGGTATTAAATTTCAGGATGTGTATTTGATAGGAAAATTATATAAAAGGCATAAAAGTAATATTCGATAGGGTTTTATAATTTTAAATGAAAACATGCCAAAAAGGGGTTAAATTGAGAATCTTTAGGAAAGAGGTGGAAAAAGAGAATGCTTAACATATTACGCATTCATGCATTATATTGAGTCAAATTGTGTTTTATGATGTGTTAAAAAGATTTTTCTTTGATATAGGAAAACAATTTAAATACCAACCTACGGATCAGGGTCAGGAGCACTCCGAGTATTTCAACTAAACAGGTGAGTAGCCTAACTCACACTTTTGCAGTTTTAATTTTGTGATCACCTAAGCAAAGGAATAAATGCATTGAGAAATGCTTTATAATTATTATGTGATATCCTCATCCTGTTAAAGTAAATTAGTTAATAACTTTAGTAAATTAGTTTAGGAAGCATAATATTGACATATGTTTAGATGATATAAATTGTATGCATAAGAATTTTCAGTCATAATATTCTTTGAGTATTTTTTTAAAGATAGAAAAAATGAATTTAATGTTGCTAAAGGTTAGGAGAAAATTTCGTGAAAGAATTGACTTGATATATAATGAGATAAGTGTCAAAATGCAGAAGTTATGAAGTACACAGTCCTGTTGTAGTTAAGCATGGTCATGTCGTGTAGTAAAAGAGGAAACACAGTTATGTTGACAAATATACAAGAATGTGTTATTGATCGTATATAGGATTGTTGTCAAATGACATGGTCGTGTAGATTAAAAACAAAGGAAAAGAAGGCTAATTTGGTAAATTTTAAACCGTTAGTATAAATGTGAACTTTGGGTTAACATTCCTCATTCTAAAACACTTTCAAACATTTAAATAACTCCAAAACCCTCTGCTTAAACATCTTAGAAACGTCTCTAAGGAATCTTAGGAGTTTTAGCGTTCAAATGATCCATATATTATCTTTGAAACCAAGGAAATCCTTTGATCCAAAATTTTTAGCTTTTTAGCATCAAAAGTTTGTAATTTTTAAAAATAGCTAAAGATTGATTTTTATTCAGAAATTTTTATGTCAAATGAAAATATATGTTCAGAATTTATGAAAATTTACCTAGATCATTTTGATTCCTCGTTTTGAAATGAAAATTCGTGAGGACCGACATGTCCTATTTTTCTTCAAAATTGAACCTATGAGTTGTTTTTTATGGTTCTCAATCTCTTGATAAAAATGTTTATGATACTAACTTAGAAACTAGATGTATAGAATCTATGATTTTTGAATCACTCAATTTGGTTTATTCTGGAGAGAGTTGTGTATAAAATGGTGTCTATCGTCATAAAACAAGCGATGGAAGATGTTGGAAAAAAGAGGCAGACTTGTGGTAATTTTCATGAGCTACTCAGGTTCAACCAAGTTAGCCACAACTTCCTGGAATCAACTTTAAGAAGTGTAAAAGCAAGAAAAAAATGTAACAAGACATTAATTGTGACGATTTATAATAATAGTTGAATTTACAAAGTAACTGAGAAGAAAATAATAAAAATTGGCTCAGATTTTTGTCACATCTGGAATAATTGTGTAGAGGCATAATTGAAAGTTTGTCAAGAAACTTAATTAAAGTACATATGACCAAGAACAACATAGTAAAAATTCAGATTAATTGGACAAAAAATGAGTGAGCTATAGTCAAACAAAGTTAAACCTAAAATGATGAAATTTCATAAACATGCATTAATATGTATTTCCTTATTTAATTGCAATGCACAAGTGTTAAATTGGATTGAAATTATATATAAGATAATAAATAAAGGTAGGAAAGAGCCAAAAGGAACAATAAAAAAATGACGAGTCATCAACCAAGTGAGTATACTAACCAAATTTAAATTCATAATTTTATACTTATATTTTCTTTAAATGTTTATTATATGTGATATAGATTAAATGATTTATATGCTTATAGATATGAATAATGATTAAATGACTGCTAGAGTACGAGATAATTGATGTAGTTAGCAGGGTTGCACCACTGCCACAATGACCATAATAGTCGAAGTGTTTATATGATGAATGGATGTCTATATCTGATGTTGATTGTGTTTGCTTGATAGAGGATCAGTGTGGAACTCAATTTTTAAAACTATTTATCCAAAATATCTAATATTTTTGTAAAATAATATAATAAAATATAGAGGAGAGAGAAGATAGAAAATGTGCATTTTATAAATTCTGGCCCAAAATTCATTTACAAAAACTAAAATATAGATAAGTGGAAGCTGTAGATAGTTTGGAAAACAAAACCAAACTCAATGCATATATATATACATAGTATGTACAATACATGGACTAGATCAAAAGAACAAAAATGATCTCCAGTGCCCAGACCTCGAATAGATATCGCTCATAAACTTTGATCACAGCAGTCTCAGGTCCAAATGGCACCTGCCTACAATCTACACAATATTAAACAATCAAACAGGTGTGAGTATATACAAATACTCAGTAAGTGAATAACATTTTTTTGTTTAAATGAAGTACAGGGGAATCTCCAGTAAGCATTGGTCGTACTCGATGAACACGGGGCCATGCTCATCGCTAAATTCCCATATGGCATCGGCCATGCCCTGTAGAGAACAAGGTTGTGCTTGTCACAAATTTCCAGGTCTTTCATAAGCACGAGACGTGCTGAACAAATTGGTCCTAGCACAAGGACGTGTTGGTCAGCACGATGAGCATGCTGAGCCTCTATTTTGAGCATTATGTTTCGGTTCAATTTCAAATTCACAGAAAACAAGGTCTTTTTACAACTATACATATCCAACATAAACTTTTACCATATCTACAGCGTTTACATACAAAAAACACACGTAATACACTTGTTTTCTTAATAACCACATTAAGAACCAAAATACACTTGTATAACATACCAAAACATACCAACCATCATACTCATTTCCATATTCAAACAACATTCATAAATCACATAACAATCAATAATATTGCTAATTATGAATGCCATATCAAGTGCATATGAATGTCAATGCAAATCACATGCAAAATGCCCTAGGGTATTGCTCTCTTTTCTCTTTTCTTTTCTTTTTCTTTTCATTTTTTCCTCGGTCCCAGACCGGCATCGGGAATCCACCTGAATTTATCATCGGTCCCAAACCGACATCGAACACAGTTCAGCATCGAGCCCAGCTCAGAATCATCCTCAGGCCCAGCCTAGGATATCGACCAAGTGTCATATAATAAATGCAACACATAATGAATCAAATGCATTCATATGGCCATCTCAACTTAAATCATATGTATGCTCAATAAGCAATCACATGTTTTCCATATCATCAACCATAAGTCAACATAAATCATAATATCATCAAAGACAATAGCCAAATGAACATACAATCATAATCTCATATGAATACTCACATATGAATATTAAAGGCAAGAACACAATCATGCCATCTCAATACAACATCTCAATCATGCTCATAATAGATCAAGTCAAACAAGATATCACATCAAGCCATAATGTTCAAAAGAACCTACACATATGAACATTGATATATAATCACACATAATTAAGCTTTTATAGCTTTTAAGGTTTTTAATTCAAGTTCCTGAGATCATATAAACACCAAACTTAGCCATAATAAGTGTAAGAACACTTACCTAAAAAACGTAAGAAGTCGGCATTAGGCTTAACTTCGATCTAAAGCATGTATAGATCCTCCTATACAAAAATCATAGCATAGAGGTTGTTAATTACTTGTTTCCTTATTGAGTTCATACTTAAAAACAGCAAATACATGCCTTATATGTATATTCCTAATTCCACAACAACTTTCATTAAGAACCAATTCTTTTAAACTCATCCTAACCATAAATCACATGTTCTAATCCATTTACATGAAGTTAACAAGTCCACTTCAGTTAACTACATGTTTTCCAGCAACTCATTCAACTCAGAATTTTCACAACAACATTTCACAGCTAGCTCAACTCTTACATATACTCAAAATCAACCATATGGCTTACCTTAATGACCTTCACTTCAATTCTTGCAAGAAATTAGTTGTTTTCTTACTTAGACTTGCTCACACACCTTCTTTAGCTATTTTAGGGTTTCCTCCTACTTGCCTTCTCAAACTTTGCTTTGTTTCAAATAACACAATATTCAACTGTAACATCCTCGTCTTAAAATCGTAAGATTAATAAGATAATGAAAAGTAATAAATTAATTAGTAAACTGAAGGAAAGAAGCAGTGAATTGAAGATTGACAAAAGTTGATATGAAGTATCTATTAAAGAAAAAAGGAAAAGAATAAAAGAAAATAAATAAATATAATTAAAATAAAAAAATAGAAAAAAATAGAAAAAAAGAAATAAAAATGAAAATAATAATAAAATAATAATAAAGTAAGTAAACTTATCTGAGGAGTTCCACCTCCCAGAATTTAAAAAGAAATAATAAAATAATATAAAAGTTATATAAAGAAGGAAGTGGCACAGAATCCTCTGGATTTTAAAAGAAAGGAGAGAGAGGCGTGAGAGAAACAGAAGAAGGAGGAGAGAGAAACTAGAGAGAGAAAGTGAATATTCGCGTTAGGAATCGAGTTCGAGATATAGAATCGATCGTAATCTCGAGCTGGGAACTTATCGGTATAAGCAAAATAGGTAAATTTCAAAGTTTACCGTAAATTTTTACGAGTTTTAATATTGAAGTTTTCGTATAATCGAGTCTAAATTAGAAATTAAGCTAGGAAAATGATTTGAGATATTAAATCAATCGTAGTTTTGAGCCAGGAATTTAATGAGATTATTCGTTAATTTTTCTGACTTTTATTATAATAGTTTTGAATTTATTCGTAATAGAATTAATTAATAATTAGAGAATTGAGTTTGAAATTAAGTTAGAAATACGTTATATTGAGTTATTTCTGATTGGAGTAACGATAGGAAAAGGATTAGGGTTCTGGCTAGGGTTAGCGGAATTGAGAAGTAAGGAAATTTATACGACATGCATTAAATTGATAGTTATAATGGAAACTATAGATAAATTGCTGATTATATCTTATTATATGATTGAAATATATTATAGAACGGCAGCGTAGCAGTCCGAGTACTTCAGCTGACAGGTGAGTATATCTCACTATTTGGCTTTATTAAAATGAATGGTTTAGATATATTTATTTACGATCGAATTATGAATGACTTTGCGATATGAGATGCTTTTATATATTTTATTTATGAACGAGATAGAAATATGATTTTCACGTACGAAATCAAAAATGCGAATACGAAAATGAAATGAAAATGAAAAAGAAAATGAGATGATTATATGTGCGTACTTATACGATTATGTTATATGATATGATTTATAT
>CANYCX013212341.1:0-14802 GCA_948193385.1 Breynia disticha f. nivosa | reverse complement strand
CTCTCATTGGTCAACCTATGTCGATGTGCTCAGGATCTCCCAGTCTCACATGACACTTTATCATTCGAGGTGCATACGGTTAGGATTACCCAGTTTGCATTACCACTTCCATCTTTTCACTGTGAAAATAGGTGTTGATGCGCTTAGGATACCCAATCTCACATGACACCCTCTAACCATGGAATATGTGCTTAGGATACCCAGTCTCACATTACTATTGTTACATAAATTAACCAACCGAGCGTTGATGCATTTAGGATCACCCAGTCTTGTATGAGGCTCTCTAACCTCTAGCATATGTGCTTAGGTCACCCAGTCTCACATTGCTAGTTTCATTCGCGCTGTTCAACCAAGGGTCGACCCACACATTTATCACTGTTTTCTTAATCAAATATCGTTTGGCCTTTTAATTTCATGTCTCTATCTCAACACTACAATGCATGTAGGCCACATGCATATATTTCATGAATGAACATGTCATATGATCACATTTTTCTTACATGTCAATATCCACATTCCCACACACACATTACATTCATTTCTCAAAACCCTCTTGTACTCATAATAGTTCAATGCAATGTATCCATTTCATGTAATCAAAGTCAATCATTATAAATCACAATTAGACACATAATTAAATGGTAATCCAATATAGAATTATCCACATCAAATATCATAGAATACATCTCAAAGCCTCATAAGTCAATACAAAATACTACATAGGGATCTTAACTTCTCATTTCAATCGCATTCACAATTTATGCTTGGAAGCACAATTTACCTTTCCAAACATAAGTCATTTATCACACATATACATAAATGCACGAAATGTTCATTAGTCCTCTGTACCATTAACATTACCATAATCATAACCATCATTTCACAAATCACACGATATAATATCATATGTAAACTCATCATGAAAATGTATGCCTCATACTATGTTAATGTAAATCACATCCTACATCTCATATGTAGTTTTTCTCTTTGAATTTTTGCTTGGTAGTTTTCTCTTCGAGTTTTCGCTCTGTAGTTTTCTCTTCGAGTTTTCACTCGATAGTTTTTGCTTCGAGTTTTTGCTCGGTACTTTTCTCTTCGAGATCTGGATAGGTTGTTTTCTCTTCGAGGTCTTGCTCGGTAGTTTTCTTTTCGAGTTTTCGCTCGGTAGTTTTCTCTTCAAGTTTTTTCTCGGTAAATGGAAAATGCATGAATGCCATATAAATCATGCACATGTAGTCACATACTCATGCATTCAATGTTACACAACAATAAATCTCATGCCAATGCGACCGTATGATTATTCCACATGCATGAAGGTCATAAATGCCATGAATGTCATGAATGCACATAGTTATCACACAACTCTTCACAATCAATGGTCAACATTTTCTATCATACCATACATTCATTTCACACACTATTTCTTACCATACTAAATTAAGGGAAACATCTTCATTCCATATAACCAAACACAACTATCACAAATTACAACCATTAAAACCTTCCACACATATAAGAAGCATCACTATTCCATTTCATTAAAAACAAATCACATAATCATATTAGCATCTTTACATTCCATCATTTCATTAACAAAACCATGCGCAATATACTCCTTTCTCCACATATTTGCCTATTCATATTAAACCAAAGAGCATATATCCATTTCACATAAACAAAATCAAACAACATCAATCGTACACAATCAAACATCATAAGGTACCACACCAAACATAGTCATTCTATCCACACATGAGTCCACACACACAACCATACACAATCTTTCATAGCATACGACTCATATTTAATTGTTAAATATTGTATTATACACTCAATCCAACATAATTAACCATGTAAGAGACTAAATATGGATAAGTAAGTGATGAGGTATACACTTACCTCCAAATATAAGCGAGTTCATCCGGCAGTCGCTCCGCCTCCTCTACAGCTTCAATTCTTACTTTGATTATTCAATACATCTATTCAATTAATAATCAATATGTGTAAATTATGTTTTTTTCTATCTAGTTTTTACCCATTCATTTTCCCCTCTCCTCTAGAAACCCTAACTTTCATTCTTTTATCTCTTAGTTCTCTTATAAACCCTAATCTCTTCTTTTAACAGCATCCCACACACTTTTTGTTTTCCCTAATGTAAGAATACCCTCCTTCCATCCTAATGTACCCTCCTAAATTCATGATTCTCATGTCACATAGGTGTTAGAGTGGAAAACTTACCTAAAGAGGGGTTTTTCTTCAAACTTAGCTCTTTTTTATGGGAAGGAAATTGGAGGCATGTGGTGTTTAAAGTTGTGATTGACGAAAGGTTGTGTTAGATGGATGTTCTTGAAGGGTTAGGAAGTGTTTATCGGAGGAGATAGGGTTTTTGGGTGTTTCTGAGTCGTTTGGGTTCGTTTTTCCCTCTTTTTAATGACTTGTCCTGAGCCCGTTAACATAGGTTTTTGAAAATTAATGTAGGTTAAGTATCCTACTTTATTCTGGAAGAACTTCATGAATAACTTACGTTAATGGCTTGAATAATGTACGTTATTCATATGTTTCCTGCACTTTCCTCTATTTCTTGAATAATTTCCTTCCATCCCTCGATTCTCTCAAGGTCCCAATCCTTCTTAACACGGTTAAGGCTTATTTATCCCTATTTTAAGGACATGAATTTGAGGGCGTTACACAAATAGTATTGCACTGCTAGCAACCACAGAAAATATAATCCTGCTGCACACTACTGTTGCTCTGCATAAGGTAGACAAGCATAAACATATGAGTGTATAAATATCCAGTATGTACACCTACAACACATACCAAGGTAGTTAATGCATAAGTAATTGTTGCTTAAGCATTTTAAGAGTGTTATTTGTTATGGAGATTCATCTATCATAATTTCTTATCCATAATTCCTTTATCTTTCATAATTCCCTATTTACCTTCCCTAAATTATGCTATTCATTACACGGGAATAGTTTAGGAGACAGTTTGTTCAAATCATTCTCCAATCCATTCTGTCCTGTTCCTCTTTCCCTAGAAGTGGAACGATTTTGCAAACGATTTTGGGAAACCATTTGGTATCCTATTTTGCCCTTCCTCTAAATCGCTAGAAGTGGAACTGTTTTGGAAACAATTTTCCTAACCTGTTCTAGAAACCATTCTGGACTTTTTTGGAAGCTCTATAAGTGGAACGGACATGCTAATGGTTTCCACTACCTATTTTCCAACCTGTTCTCCCCTGTTTTCCAAATATTCATAGTAGCTTAACATACAACAACTCATATAATCATGCCAATTACAATCCACACACATACTGCTTATATCCAAGCCTACACTAAATCATCAACCACATTTCCATGCATTCACATTTCTTTAATCATATGACAATTAATCTGTACATATATCATACCAATTACTATCCCATTAACAATTACGTAGCTTTTATTAGTTCCATACATGCATACAATCCATCACAACATTATGCATGCATATTAAACATATAAACTGTCAATGAATGCATCGTGAATGCTCATGCAATTTAACATACAATGCATACTCCGGGGTTTTCTCTCTCTTTAAGGATGGAGAGCTCTTGGTCTTTTTCATTTCTTTTGAGAGATCTCTCTCTCTTCAAATTTGGACAACTCCTATTTTTATCATATTCATAGAGCTCTTGCTCTTTCATTATTTGGGAAACTCCCCTTTTTATCAATATCATAGAGTTCTCGCTCTTTCAAATAATTTGGCCAACTCCCTTTTTCTCTCTCTTTGGCAACTCCTCTTTTTATCATTTCTTTCCTCACATTAACACACATTTATGCTCATGCAATGTCACGGTGACAAGACTGAATCAAATCGTGATTTTCCATAATCCATGTTAATGCAATGCCATAATATCATGGATGCAATTATAACCATTTCCATAAAATACATGCCACAATCATTATTTCGTAATGAGGACACATTACACAGTTATGATCAAACACCATTTTACCTATAATACAACATAACAAACATTTCCATCAACTCATAACCCATAAACATCATAGTCATCATTGCATCAAACTCATCATCCACCATTTTTGTAACATATCATTTACATAGCTCATTGGCATCCTCACACACGATTACTCAATCAGAACATAATCTATGCAAATTTACATAAAAATCACAAAAAGTAATCAAGTCATTTAGGAAACATTCGATTACTATTTCAACAATGCACAAACAATCAAATATACTTAACCATACAGATGTAAGACATACCAAGGTAAGTGTGTTTCAATGCACTTACCTCAAACTCTACAAAGTCGACACACAACTTAACTCTGATTTGGATCTCGATCAATGTTTCCTTACCCTTTTGTTTAGAATCATTAAGTACTCTCTTTCTTAGGCTAAGAGCCATTAGATCTAGGTTTTTAGGGTTAGATTTGGTGGTTTTAAGACTTGAAATGGAAGATTTTTAAGGTTGAATTGAGAGAGGTCGGGTGGCTCTACTAAGGCTTTTGGTTCCTTTTCCCAAATGTTCATGTATTTTCTATTTTTAAAACCCGACAGATCAAAACAGTTTACCAAACAGTTTGTACAAAACGTTTGCTTATCCGTTTCCTTCATTCTTCATTGTGATACAAATCGGCTACTTATTTTCAAAACAATTTATGGAACAGTTTAGGCAAACTGTTTCCTAGGCCATTTGCCACTATTAAGTTTACAATTTTTGCATAATTTAGGTTATATTTTTAGGGCGTTACATAGTCAATATGCTAGAGGACCAATCCGCTTTGTAACCTCCTACATTCCAATGTATCCTGGGCTTAACTTTCCTTTGTTCCCAAATCTCATTATGGTGTATTTTCAAAAAGATCTTTTCATCGACTTCATATTCCATTTCTCTCCTGTGATGATTATAGTTACTCTTTTGCCTATCTTGTGTAGTTTTTAACTTAGTCTTGATCTGTTCTACTTTTTTGTATGGTTTCCTGTTTAATTTCATGTCCTTTAAAATTTTTACCCCGTCTCTATCCTAATATACTGGACTTTTACACTTTTTTCCATATAGAGCTTCATATGGTGCTATACCAATACTATGGTGATATTGATTATTGTAAGAAAACTGAAATAGAGGTATGTACTTGTCCTAAGAATTGAAATTCAAATGCAAAAGATCGTAGCATCTCTTCCAATGTTTAAATGTTCTTTCCATCTGCCCATTTGTTTGAGGATGAAAATCACTATTGAAATTCAATTTAGTACCCAAGGCACTCTATAATGTTTGCCAACATCTAGAGGTAAACCTCAAACCTCTGTCTGATACTATGGATATAGGGATACCATGCAACTGAATTATCTCTCCATTGTACAACTTTGCTATATGTTCTAGAGATATACCTACTCTGAAAGCTAAAAAGTGTATAGACTTGGTTAATCTATCATCCATATTGCATCTTTTCCATTTTATGTCCATGGTAATCCTATCACAAAATCAATAGTAATTCTTTTTCATTTTTAGACTAGAATAGGCGAGACTGAAGTTTACCTTTCGGTGCTTGTTGTTTAGCTTTCATTTGCTAACATATTAAACATCTAGATAGGAATTTTGCTATGTCTTTCTTCATATTGGCGACTAATAGTGTTGTTTAAGAGTATGGTATATTTTCATCATATTTAAATGTATATCATATGGAGCATTATGTTGTTAATCCAGTATCTCTTTTCTAATCCCGTCCACATCTTGTATAAATTCTCTTGGTCCCATCATAATCATTTCATCGACCAACTGAAATGGTATCTCAACACCCTGATCAATTTGTTCAATTATTTTTCTATAGCAAAAATTTGTTTTTGTGTTGCTTATATCTTCCATAATAACATTGATTTTACTAACAATGTCACAATTAACACTTTTGATTTTGAAATTTTTATCTTTGCATTCAAACTTTGTAAATCTATCAAATCGGTCATCGGTGTTAACTGTAAGCTAGATAAAGCAACACTAGATTTTTGGCTAAGTGTGTCAGCAACAAAATTTTCTTTCCCTAGATGGTACTCTATTGTGTAATCATAATCTTTTAATAGCTCTAACCATCTTCTCTGTCTCATGTTTAGACCTTTTTAGGCCATTAAGTATTTCAAAATTTTATGATCTATATAAGTTTGAAATGTTTCCCCGTATAGATAATGTCTCCATATCTTCAGAGCAAACATTATTCCAACAAGTTTTAGATCTTGTATTGGATAATTAATTTCATGTGGTCTAAGCTTTCTAGAAGAATATGCAACAACTTTTCGATTCTGCATATGTACACACCTTAGCCCCTGATAAAAGGCATAATTATATGTCACAAATCCTCCTATGTTCGTAGGGATTGTACGAATTGGAGATGTAGTCAATTTTTGTTTTAGTTTGTCAAAACTTTGCTACTACTATTCATTCCACTGAATAGATATGTTCATTCTGAGTAATCTTGTCAGTGGAGCTGCTATAATCGAGAATCCTTCAACAAATATTCTGTTATAATCAGCCGTTCAGAGGAAACTACGTACCTTTCTGATTGTTTTAGGAGGTTCCCAAATTAACACTACTTTAATCTTTTTGGGTTCTACTGATGTTCCTTGTCCAGATATCATGTGTGCTAGAAAGACTACATGATCCAACCTAACTTACATTTGCTAAGTTTTGCGTACAATTGCTTTTTCTCTTAATATCTGCAATATTATATGCAAATGTTCTTTGTTTTCCCAACTGTTCCTCGAATAAATCAATATATCATCAATAAAAATATTCATAAAATGATAGAGAAAGTATTAGAATTTCTTATCCATTAATGACATGAATGCTGTTGGAGCGTTAGTCAAACCAAAAGGCCTGACTAAAAACTTAAAATGACCATATCTGGTTTGAAAAGAAGTCTTTGGAATGTCATCTTGTAATATTTTCAATTTATGATAACTAGATCGTAAGTCAGTCTTTGAAAATATAGTAGCACCTTGCAACTGATCTAGAAGATGGTCTATCCTAGGTAACAGATATTTGTTCTTGAATGTTACTTTATTAAGCTTTCTATAATCAATACATAGTTTGAGGGTTCCATATTTCTTCTTTTTAAATAATACTAATGTTGTCTAGAGTAAAACATTTGGTCAAATAAACCCTCTATTAAGTAATTCTTGTAACTACTTTTTCAACTCTTGCAGTTCAGTTGATGTCATTCTGTATGGTTGTACAGATGTCGATGTTATACTAGGAATTATCTCAATAGTGAATTCCATTTCTCTATCAGGTGGTAATCCCGATAGATTTTTTGGAAATATATCTAGGTATTATTCTACTATTCGAATTCCTTTATCACTTTTATACCTTATTGTACTATCAACAACATGTGCCTAATAAGCTTCACATCCTTTTGAATCATCTTAAAGGCTTGCATGGATGATACTAAAAAATTAGTCACTAACTTTCTTTCTTCGTAAAATATTACATTTCTTTTGCTCTTCTATTTCAGTGATTACTTATTGTGTAAAACAATTTGCGTTGGCCCGATGTTGTGCTAGCCAATCCATTAACAATATGATATGAAATTGGTTTAAGTCTAATAGGAGTAGATTTTCTAGCAACACTACATTATGTCAACACTACATTATGTATATTTATTATACAATTCTTATATACTTTATGCATATATATTATTTCACTTAAAGGAGTATTGACTGTTAGAATTTAGTTCAAAGATTTAGGTTTTAATTTTATTATATGTATTATTCTAGATATAATGAATGAATGCATAGAACCTAGATCTATAAGTGCATAAACAATATTATCAAATAAAGATAACTCACAAATAATGACCTCTTGGGCATTAGTAGCTTTCTATCTTGACGTGGAAAAACTATAGCCTGACCTTGCAGTTGAGTCTCTGAGACTCGTCTACCTCTACTAAATGATGGACCTAATGTCATTCCTATGCCCCAGCTACCATTGGCTATAGACACTACTGGATCATTGCTCTATACTAAGGACTGTGATCTAGGTAAATATCGTCTTATCTTTCCTCTCAAAATCTTTTAGTACAATTTTTAAAGAAATATCCTATTTGACCACAATAATAGCAACCTCATGTGGATATTCTACACTCTCCTATATGCCTCCTCTAACACTATGGAACACTAATATAGTCATCTCAGGAACTATAGCTTTACTACTCTGCCCTCTGCTACCATATTCTCTACTAAGTCCTTTACTAAATGACATATGAGGTGGAGAAGGTCGAGGTAAATATCTAGTATACCCTTGATATCCACTCTGAGTAACAGTATATTGGATTTTTTACCAAGTCTACTAGACTCTCTAAGTGTATCTCTTCTTCTACTTCCCTTTCTTATCATCATCATCATCTTTGATGAGTTTTTTATCTTTGACTGCAGTACCTCTCATATTTGCATAGCCTCTCATTTTGATCTTATTGATTTGTCTTTGGATGTTCTTATTCAGTCCATCCTCAAATCTACTACATTTATCTTTCTCTATAGGATTGAGACTAACAGCATGTTGATAATTGTGTGTTCATCTCATATTTTACCACTATGATGTTTCATTACTTTAAAGAGAAGAACTCCTTCAGCTTTGCATCTATGTACACCTCTGGTAGATACATCCTTTTGAATTCTCTCAAAAAGTCATTCCAGGTAAGTACTAGAGGACATTCTTTAGCATATGGAACTTTTCTTCCACTAATTATAGATAACTCCTTGTCACAATGACACTGGAAAATCTAATGTTTCTTTTGGCATTGCCTGCATCATATTAAACACTCTTTTGATCCTTTTTAACTTGTTTTTTGAAAATACTGGATCTATAGTTCCTGTGAACTCTACTACTCCAAACTTCTTTTGTTCCTTAAAGTTCTTAGACCTCTCTGATATAGATCCATTGGTGGGTCTCTATAAATAGGATAGTACTGTTGGCGTAGATGTGCTGGATCATAGTACTATAGATGATCTGAATTATAAGACTCATGATACAAAGAAGCAGTGATATCTATATTGTGTTATACGAGTCCGCTGCTTCCCCTCTCTCTAATGCCTGTCTTGGGTGAGACATATGTCCTATACATGAAAATGAAAATAATTTAGCACACAATTCACACAATGAAAGCACATATGCATATTATGAATCACATACACTAAATTACTCCTTAGGGAGCCTATCCCTACTCTAATACCAAAATATAACACTCTATACTAATTTATTAAACATTTAATTAACATTATTATTAAAATCATATAATTTAAAAATTATCCATATAGAAATTTATTTATAACATTTAAATTATTTATCTACTATTTATTTATTAGTTATAAATCATGTTAATACAAAATAGTATACAACATGCCCCTGACACGACATGGAATATGACACGTGTTAGTGTAATACGTCTATGGGCGTGACCCTGTGTTACACTAGCATGCCCCCTATTATCTTCAACACGGTTCCTATGTCAATTAAACACAACCCATGTGAATCCTGTTGTATCTATGTATATACCAAACAACAACCTAAAATAAAACAAACATAAATCCAAACTATATAGCATAAAATTGAGATCAACCATATCCATATATATATATATATATATATATATATAAATGTCAAATGTTTGGTGTGTAGAGAGTATGTTGAGGAGCTACAGCTCACCCACCTGCTAGTAAGCTCTAAGGTATCACTCCTAGCTATCTACCTGAACTTGAAACAAAAGTACATATTTTTATGAGTTTCAAACTTAGTGAGTAATTATTTATATTTAATAACTCATAATCATACAATTATTTATATTTTATAGCTTATTAATCATATGCTTAGTTCCTTTATAAAAAATTCACTTTTATAATTATCATAATCATATAAAATCAATCGTGTAATCATATATTAATCAATTAATCACATGCACTTCTCATTTTCCTTTTCTAATTGTACTCTAGATTGATCAATCTTTAACTCTACCAGAACCATAATCTCCACCAATACACATGTATATATTGAGATATATAACATTTGTAATAAATATGATATTCTGTATTTAACCGTATATGAAAGTGAGTTAGATTACTCACCTGCTAACAGAAGTAATTGAAGTTTTTTGGGCTCTAATCTTACTTTGATAGTCTAGATTGTCATCCTAAATATGATAAATAATCACATATAACAACCATATACATAGTTTACTATATAATAGACTATATCTTATGCATGGTCATATGTTTCTTTCATCAATTAATTTATGAACCTAAAATTTTTTTCGTTTTCTTTTCTATTTGAAACCTTATATAACCTACTAAATTTCCAGAATCAATTTGTCAAATATAGTTACCTTTTTTATGCTTCATTTTTATTTTAACGGTTTTCCTCTTTCCCCTTATAATTACATGAATTGGATGAGTGAAAAATGGAAAAGGAAGGTCGAGGATGGCTCAAAATGGTTTTGGAAGGTTTTTAGTAGTTGTTCTCGTGTTTTTGAATTAGAAAAGGCATCAATTTGCTTATATTTGATTAAAATTGCCACCTCATGCTTCCAATTTCCAAGTTTATGCAAATATGCCAGTCGACACGACTGTTTTAATTTGGACATAGTTTGTACTGATCCACATGACCACAATGGTAATCAATAGGGCCACCATGCTCATCATTTTTTAGCAACACGGTCGTGATCATTCTTAGACACAATTATGCTCATACTTTTTTAGGAGCATGAGCACCGTGTTAGTGGCATGCCTATTGTGCTAACCACTAAATTCAACCTGTGAAACTCTAACTCTATATCTTATACATTTTCACTTGAATTATAATTCCAACATATTTAAAAACTTAATACATTTGATTTACTCTTAAGTTTTGTGTTTATTTCACTAATTATAGATTATTTCAAAATTTAATACATTTGATTTCTTCTTAATATTTATGTTTATTTTACTAATTATAAATTATCAGAATAAAGATGTTATAAAAAGACTACAGAAAAAATAAACGTTAAACCAAAATTCGAGACAAGACATTCTGATCAACTAAAATCAATTAGCTAACGACCAATGTCAAACGTCCTATTATAACTAAAACTCTTCGTTTGATCTCTGACTTTCTGACTAGAATAAGGCATGTTCCATATCATCTTTATTATGTGTTAAATTGTTTTCTTGAAGTTTAGTAATATTAATAAGTTCGAATAAATGGTTCTTCACTATTTCATTTAAGGGTAACTACACTGTTCTCAATCTTGTTTATCAACTTGCAACAAAATATTTTATATCTCTAAGAGTCACTTCACTCCGGCTTATATTTGCAATCCCTGACATAGTCAATCATACAATTAATTATCAACCTATTATGATAATGTTAGGTGTATGTCAAAGCATACTATAACGAATAATAAAGTTAGGTCTAAATATAGAATTCTGACATTACATGAGATATGCTAGGTCTAGCATTCTCATCAATTGATAACAATCTAAATATAATATTCCCAACACTATATCTATGAAACCTTATATATATCCTATATCAATGACCTATAGAGCATGATTTCCTATAGAGTTTGTATTAGTCTTAATTATTTTTCATTCCATTAAAAATAATGGACTATGGATGTTTGAAATGTTAATCTCATAACTTCTAAATTCTACTATCAAGATCCTCAACCTTGATAATTCAAGTGACTGAATAACCATTCATGGATCATTTATCATACATATTGCACATGATAGATATGAATTGATAAAATATTCATTTTATATATATATATATATATATATATATATATATGCATATGTATAGTGCTGTCACCAATGTAATCCAAATAAATGTTAGCTTACTTTTTTTACTCCTGAAAAATGATAGACTAACAATTTCATTTGAATTTAAACATTATTTAACATTAACACATATAATATACATATCATTTATTGTAAAACTCACAAATATTTTTATCTATAAAGTGCAAAGGCATACAACTGTCCAACTTGTAAAAGACTCGTGGAAACAACTAAACGTTCCATGTGACAACTTTGTACTTATCTTGAAAAACAAAATTTTTTCAATGAGACGCATACTCAATGAGTAAAACTTTCATAGTTTCCAATTTTGAACACACATGTAATAAATATAATCGAGTATACAAACATTGTTAGTATAAGTCCTAGCCCAAGCATTTCTTATAGACTATAATTATATTTAAGACAACACATTCTATCTTTCTATTATCTCTAATATAGATTAATAGAATTCTTTGATGAATGATCTCAAAGCTTAAGCTTACATATGTGAGACATATGTCTGTAGGATCTTAAAGCAAAAGATTATATTCTAAATATCCCTAGTTGGTCACAACTATGAGAATAATATATGAATTAAGACCAACATGCTCTTTCTAACTTAGTAGGTTGATTTCTTACAGAACACAATGGTATAGTGTACCAGTCAGAAGTCATGGATACATATATGGGACGTAATATTTGTATTAGATGTAAAAATGAGAACACTAAATGGTTCTGAATCATTAGTGGTTCTCATTGTGCAAGTCTTACATGAGAGTTCTTAGACCTAAAATCTTTATAAAACTATAGATAAATTACACTATACTTTCATGTATGCCAAACTTAATTGTATCATGGGTGTCTAGTATTGGTATGTCAATTATGCACTAGTTCATGTTAGAGAGTATGAGAGAAGTGAAAAGATTACCTGCTCTCGAGGTGAGAGAGAATGTCATCAATCACTTGATTAGTGAAATAAAAAGTGTATAACCATACCTAGATGTTATAATGTGTTTCATTATTTATCTTAGAATTTAGTTTCACTAGAATATTAAGAAAGGAATTGAATTAATAGAGATGATTTGTCATGCCTTATGTATTTTGACATTTTAGGGTAATGGACTATTTAAGATTGCATAATGTTGAATAAATGCCAATTGCATTATCATTCGATTTGTATTATCAGTATGACTTGCTTGAGTGCATATATGACCTTTAGAAAGTTTTATTTCTAAATTCCCAGATTGAATGGGCCTATAAGATTGCATGTGAACATATTGCTAAAAAGAGCTTTTGTTGTATTTCCTTAGGACACTTAATTTGGGCTAATTTAATGAGACAAATATTGTTGGCCTGAATAAATAATCAAATGGACACAGTGAGGTCTGTTGGATGAGACACACAACAAAGTGCTCAACGAACATTAATTTTATTCAGTTAGTCTTGTTAATTAGAGTATCCTAATTAATTATAGTTTCTTAACTAAATTAGATCTATAATTAAGTAAGATAACTAAGTAAAATAAAAGTGATTTTATTATCAGTTTTATTGAGAATAAAATGCAATCATATTTGCCAAAGTAGCGTTAAAGAGAGAATAAAAAAGAGCAACTCTTATATAAGGATTTAGGTAGACACAAAAATCTAGTCCTTGATTAATGTGTCATCGCCCCTCTCTTCTTCTTCTTCTTTGGAAATTGTGCAACCATGTAAAATAAAAGAGATTATTTTTCTCTTGTTCTTGAGTCAGAAAACATCGAGCCTTACATTGAAGAAAAAAATAATGATTATTCTTGTCTATTGATTTGTTCAGTCGATCATCATAAGAAGATTCAAAGAAGGAGCTAGCACTCTATTCGAATCAGAATTTGTTTGAACTTGTATGAGACTATAGAGGAAAGAATCTGTAGATTGCTTCTCGGTTAGCATTTCCACATTTTTTAAAAAAATCTTGGAAAGAGTTAATCATGAAGACCTAATAATTTCTATGTATTAATTATTGTATGAGCTGTTCTTGGGTGAAATTATTGTTTGGACGTTTTTAAGTTCCACTATGTTGATTTTTTTGTAAAATAACACATTAGAAGCATGTTTGATTAATAATAGTGTGACCCCCAAATTTGACTAACATTTCCATATATATATTTTATTCTTTCTCATCAATAAATGGTAATCAAACTTGGAAATCATTTTTATTTTTATAGAATGTAAATTTTTATTTAAAAGAATATCTTTTTGTCCATGTTCAATTTAAAACATACAGATTTTCATTAATCAATTGAAAATCATATATGTAGGAGTTTAATTAAAAGATTTCTCATAAGAAATAATATTTTCAACTAAATAAATTATACAAGAAAAGAAATTCATTTGACCTTATTTCAAATACAACTTGCTCAACATATATATGTATAATATGTTACATATACCATGTTTGACATCTTTTCACAAATTAACTTCAGTGCACAGCCACCATGGTTCATCGGTTCCTTGGGCATCAATCAGCAAAAGCATAATTGTCCTCTTCAATCCCTGCCAATGTCGAATATGACATACATAAAATGGAAAATGAGTTTTTGACAACTCAATAAGTAACATTACCGAAATGGACAACTTCCCTTGGCATTTTTACATTTACACTTAAATCACAAAAACTATGTCATATAACTTACAATGCAAGTTACCTTTTTAACATTCAAACTATTACACATATTGATCCTTTAATCAATTAAGTTCTTTCAAGCATCCATATGATAAGAACATAGTACCAACCAAATCTCCAAAAATAATGAATTGGTTTATAACCACAACAACGCATAGCATGTATATTTTACATGAAACTCATGCCAAACATCCATACCAATACATTCTTGACATCAAATCGTTCTTTTTCAAACATATGACATACATCAACTTTACATATACTCAAGTTGTATATGATCTAGCCACACATACAAATAACATGAAATCATTATTCATTCATACTTAACATAATTTC
>CANYCX013209936.1:0-13640 GCA_948193385.1 Breynia disticha f. nivosa | reverse complement strand
GAATTGAAGCATGTATGTAAATTCTGCAGCAAGAGATTCGGTTGTGGTAGATCCTTGGGTGGTCACATGAGGTCTCACATGATTAATGACATTTCAGCTCAATCTGATGGCACTAAACTCACCAGAAAAAAGTTACCATCTGTTGAAACCTTCATCAACAACAACAATGGAAACAACAAGAAGAGCAAAACTACTAGCACTGAAACAACTGCAATTCCTACAGTTTATGGTCTCAGAGAGAATCCAAGAAAGACATGGAGGCTTAAAGATCACCCAAGGACTGAAGATACTTCGTCACTACCGTCTGACAAGTCCTGTAAAGAGTGTGGCAAGAGTTTTCCATCTTGGAAAGCCTTATTTGGTCACACGAAGTGTCATTCAGTAGAGAAGGAAAGATTGCTTAATGCTAATAATAGCTTGGAGGAGCATCAGGATTCCTGGATTAGTGGTAACACTGATCAGAAACTGGTTATGGATAGCGAATCTGACAATGAAACTGCCACTCCTAACAGAAGAAAGAGATCGAAAAGGCGTACGAGGTACATGGTTGCTGCAAATTCTTCTTCTTTGTCTTTAGCTGACAACAAAAACAATATCAGCAACCCTTCATCGTCTGGGTCGGAAATTGAGCATGAACAAGAAGAAGTTGCTATGTGCTTGATATTGTTATCAAGAGATGTTGGTCAATCGGGTGGTTTTAACTCTGTCGCAGAATCATCTGACAACAACTCTGTCCTTTTAGAAACTAACCAAGTCAACCCCAAAGTTGAAACTAAAAATTCAGTTTGTGATGCTTCCGAGACTCAGAAACCGAAGGAAGATCCTAACAATAAGTCTGAGATTGGAAAATTGGAATCAGGATCCTACGAATTTCCCAAAAACTTGGCCACATTAGATGAAGCTGAAATGGGTTCTAGCAAGTTCAATCCAAGCAAGAGAAAGCTGCAGAAATCTGCTGAAAATTCAGATTCCATATCAGATTCATTGAAGAAGCTGACAACAGATTTGGTTGACAATAAAAGCAGTAAATTTGAGTGTGCAACTTGCAACAAAGTTTTTTGCTCTTACCAAGCTCTTGGAGGTCATAGAGCAAGCCATAAGAAGATAAAAGGCTGTGTTGCTTCAAAAATTGACAGCAGTGAAAACAGTGTTGACACTGAAGTCACTCCTGACCAAGTTGCTGCAACAGACAGTAACCTCCACAAGATTATCAGTGATGCAGTGATCATTGATCACCTGATGACAGAGAGTGACAACAAGGGTGAAACAAGAAAGAGTAGAGAGCATGAATGTTCAATTTGTCTCAGAGTGTTCTCATCAGGACAAGCATTGGGAGGTCACAAGAGGTCTCATTTGGTTGTTGGAGCCATTGAAGCTAAAAATAATAGTAACCAAACAATCAAAACTGAAGAACCAATGCCGGGAATTCGAGACTTTCTCGATCTTAATCTTCCAGCTCCGGATGAAGAGGAGAGTAATGGGATTCCGGGGTTTAATCCATGGTGGATTCCAAGCACACACAAGCATGAACCTCTTGCTGGACTCATCTCTAACCAACTTCTCTAGTTTTCTTTTAATTCCTTTCTCGGTTATGTTTTTTCAATAAAGAATTCATGAGTGTACAGATTTATTCATTCATTCTTTACAGACAGATTCAAGAATTAGCACACAGAAAAGGTTATTGCTCTTTAACCATTCCTGTATTGTTTTCTTTCTTTTTCTATTTACAATTTATGGTTATACAACGAGTCCCCATTCTAGTCAAGCCTAATGCGCGAACATAGTCTATAACAATACGATTCTCTCTTCATAGCAAACAAATCTGCCTCCATGGGCAAATAAAGTTAGTTTGAAACCAAGAAGAAACAAAGTCTAATTGGAATCAGAATACTTGCTGAGATAATTATATTAACTTAGCAGCAAAGAGAAATAAGTGAGGCATTGAAAGAGTAGAATGGAATGGTGAAGTGATGAGGGAATTTTATAATGAAAACAAGGATATGAAGTGAGCTCAAAGGTGGTTGTTTAGTCACCAACCATAAAACATGACAACCCATCTTAATTACTTCTTCTTTCTCTCTCAATCCCACTTCACTAATCTCTCCAACTGTTCTTGTTCATTATCTTATTCTATTACAAATCTGAGTAGAAAATATCATTGCAATTGGACCACTCCCTCTGCATTTTCTTACTTTGATATCAAACTCTTCAAGATGCACAACTCATTATTAGCATTCTAATCCAACCAAATCTTCATTTATTATTTTGATTTTGATTTACAGACAGTTTTTCATTGCATCTTCTCTCTTTTTTTTTCAATTTTTTCTTAATCATGCTAGCCTTCGAGGAGATCCGACTGCAACGTGGATAGATCTGACTGCTGCATGGGATGGACACTATAAAAAAAAACACAAATACCGAAATTTTATATTTTTAATATGCTGAAATTTTTATTAATATAAATTTTAAATATTCTTTGATTAATTTTTTACATATCTATTAAACACCTATAATTATAAAAACTAAAATTCTAAAATTTACTTTTTATAAATAAATATTTTATTTAAAAACTTATATTCCGTCAAACAAACGGAAAATAAATTGTGGTAATAGTACCGTAATGTATTAGGATGATGCGACTTGAATGGTGAGAAGACATGAAAGTTTGGTAGGGATGCTACACCAACCCAATGGATTCCAAAACCTGGATTAAATAAGGTGGTTGATGAGTGATGCTAATTTAAATTGAGAATGGAGTTAAGTGAGTGCTTATTTTGGGGCAGACTCTGAGTTCAATGAGTGTTGTGGATATCCAACCACATTCTAATCTTAACTCGCAATCTATAAACAACCGTGATATAGATATATGCGTTATGATATTTTTGTAAATAAGTTATGAATATTGATTAATATACTGTCAAATTACTTTTAGCGATCTCGTGCATTGAAACTCCACGCTTAAGACCATTTTAAACAATTTATACGTCATGGATATTCATGATATGACTGCGTATATATTTTCGTCTTAATTTGGTTGGTTGCGTTGTTATAAAAACCAAATCGAACTGGTCGGTCAAACCGATAGAAAGGTGAATAGGTCATTGATTCGATCAGTAAACCACCGATTCAATAAGTAAACTAAACATGAGTCTTTTTTTCGGTTCAATTACCGGTCAGATGTGATAACATTGGTTAGTTGTGGAGTGATGTTATGTGATCGTCTGAGTTCAAAAGTGTTCTTTGTCTACAAAGCAAAGCAATGCACTCATCATTAATCACACAACTATGGCTCTGAATAAATGGCTTCTCCTTCATTTACTACACTACAAACCCACGTGTGATTGCTTCATGGGATGTGATTTTCACGTTTTCATAAAACAAAATTTCCATTTTTGAGATCCCAGTAAAGCTAAAAGATGGAATCATGCATTGGCCCTGCCAAGCCAACAGATTGTTCAGTTAGTTTTTTTTTTTCCTTTTCAGTTTAGAGATGGCAAAGTTGAGTCGACTATAGTTAATATTGCATTTCCAGAATTTCTTTCTAAGTAAATGGAATAATTAGATACAGAATAAACCAAGTAAAGTAGCACAAAATTTTGGTATTGTGATTAGAATTTTGGTAAAATTCGGACGAAATTCGTCGATCAATTCACACACGTTTTTTTCATCTCACCTGCAGTTTTTTTGTCCGGATCAAATATTTACGAACGTCTTTGTTCGTTAATCCAACGATGTGATTTCAAAAAACAAAGCCATAGAAACTGGAAATGTGGATATTATTGCATTTCAAAAAAGGAGATTAAATATGAACAGAACATCAATTTCTAATTTTATATGATACAAAGCGCATAAAATTCAACACAACACTATGCAATTAATCTCAAATTAAGCACTTAGTTAACTCATTAAGACAATCCTAAATGTATTTTAAGCACAATTATATAATCAAAAAAGTTATTCATTTCAATTATATTGTAATTATGAAAATTCTGTATAGTTTGTTTTTTTTTTTGAAACTCTGTATAGGTTGTTTTTAAACAGTTATAAAGTGAAAATACGAAAACAAATCTCCAATATTGGTGTTCTTTATAATTTATGTTAAATATAGAATAAATAAATTATATTTTAAAGAGTCGAAATTTTGTACTCCATCTGTTTCTTGTTTTGTTTAAGTTCTACACTTCAGTAACGTGGTTTAGCAACCCGCGATGTACTGTAGTCAATTTTCAGCATTGAAATACTTGGCATTATTAATTTCTTTTGTTATAATGATCACAAGAAATCGTATTGCTTAAAACTGAGATTAATATTATCAGTTTCAACATTTTATATATTATCAAAATACAAGAAAGATTTTAACGTTGATCACCATTGATCAAATAATTTTCATGGTATAATCCTTTGTTTTTTTTAGTAAACTTTCCAAATTTTTTTAATAGAAATTTAGGTGATTTATGATGTACCCTTTTGCTAGCAAGAATAGAGGGGTAAAGGGTTCTTCTCCACTTCCTTAGTTTGCAAGGTATAAAGTCTCTCATGGAATTATGCAAGTGATTGAACACTTACTTAACTTAAAGGTATATGTGTTCTTTATAGAAATATTATACCTTCTAATATACTTTTGTCAACACCAAGTGTTGAAAATTCGTTTCGTATTATACCTTTTAGTTTGATCATTTTCATTTTACGTAATTTATGAGTACTTTGTTCTTGAATATTTTAAACATGGTAAAATTTCTGATAATACAAATGTTTATGGATTCAATGGTCCTACTGAAGTTATTAATAGGAAAAAAAACCAATGTGTTGATGATTATTATCTAAACCAACCCATACATTTAGGTAGTTTTTGTGTACAATTGAGGAGTTACCAACTGGCTACATTGATTATCATGAATTGGTGATTCAATACTTGACAAAATGTCATTAGGACTAAATTTAAACTCTAAATCAACTGGAGTGAGACTATTCTAATTTAACCAGAGATTTCGAATTCGAGTCCTGAGTACGCAGCTACGTTAAAACTCGGTTAAGAGAGCTTTATCGCCCTTGTGGTCCTGCCCGGCTCGATCGAAGATTAGCATAGGGTGTCTAACATACATCGTGGTTAAGACAAAAAATAAACTCTCTCTCGAAACTCGAATCATCCATACGTACATGCTTTAAAACCTACTTACCAAAAAAAAGCCTTGAACATATTCCAAGTTTCTAAAAATATACTAAAACCAAAAACTACCTAAAATCTAGACTGTCACACACTTAAATATCTAGAAAAAGCAATATCTTCACATAACTTAGGCTAATACACAATCATTTTTCCTAACTTTCCATTATCACAATCTTTAACCAAAAAGATTTTGAACATGCATTTTATCTATTTAAATGCATTTATTAATGACTTTTTGTTTGATGTGGTTAGAGCAAACGACAATGGAGATTTGTAATGAAATTGTTAGTGTCCACAATCTTTAATGATCATGATAAATAAGGCAACCAAAAAGTCTTAGAACTAATACACTAAATAATTATAGAGAGTTGAATTGGAGTTGCTACTTGAATATAAACTTATATTTTAAAAATCTCTCATTTTGTGTCTAAATTAAAAAATGTTGAACAATATTTAATTAATCTTTTCATAACAATAAAAAATTGCTCTCCAGAAATATGTCCAACTAACTAAATAGTGATACAAAAATCATAGTTATGCGAGTTTTATATATTGTCTAATCACATTATATAGGAGATATTGTGTTGATTTAGTGTTAAATCATATTAAATATGAAACTTATTTTTAAATTTTGTATTTTTTTAAAAATTAATAGCATAATTATAATTATTTAGAATTTTAACTAACTATGTAAAGATAGATTAAATTAAATCGGAGATCTTTGAATATTCTATTAATGATCAAATTAAATAGGAGTGTTTTTTCAATTTTTTTGATATATCAATAACAATTATAATTAGCTAAATTTACAATGAAGAACAATTTTTCTTTTTCTAATTTTCACAATCACTTTAATTATAACATAGACTAGAACAGAAAGAACACATGTTTCGTGTAGCATTTGTTTTAGAATACATCAATGTCACCCATGTTATGGAGGTTGTGGGGAATACATTTCTGTTAAATTGTCATAATTGTTTCTAAAACGTTTGTCTAAGTTACGATTTTGACTAAAATGACGAAATCACTCATGCCTGTAGTTAGTATGTTCCCGCCTTTGCTTAATGTATAAAATACATTATTCCTGAGTTATTCACATTAATCCTTTAACGTTTTTCATCAAATTATTGCAATTCCGAGTTTTTGAAATGTTAGTCTATCTTCAAGCATCCAACAACAATATCGTTTCAGGAACTCAAGACCACAACAATTTACTAAAAAAAACGAAACCACTAAACAAATACATGTATAACCTAAAGAAGGCAACATATTTTATCCTAAAGAAGGCAACAACGTCAAAATTATAAGAGAGATGACTTTTGGAGTAGATATGCGAGCATGCAAGCAAGCGTTAGATTGAAAGAAATGAGGCAAGCCATGGCCTTAACATCAATGATTTGTTCCAAGTTCGAATCTGTACGAGTGACAACAAGGTATATTATGGAGGAGAAAAGACATATTCCAGTTTCCATCAATTCAAAAATCAAACTCCATGCATGAAAACGAGCGACCACAGCCAGGGTAGGTAGTAGAGCCACTGCTGCTAATATGAAACTGAACGCAACACTTGGAAATCTACTTCCCAAGCAAACGACCACCACGTTGATTTGCACCTTTCATCCGGATATCCAACACATCCACATCATCCTGGAAATGATCCAAAGCATCGGTCTGGCTGCAATCGTAACAAATTTATCAGAGGCATGGTCACAGAGATCACAATATACGGTTTAACAAACCCATTAACTTTTTTGCCCGTGCATTAGATATCGATACAACAAGCCAACAAAACTTACCTCCCAATTTCAGTACCCATGTCGACCGCCATAACCTTCAACTCTCCCAAAATGTTACTCAAATCCGAGAGTGCATCATCTTGCTTTGTCTTTTCCACCTGTTTTAGCATGATTCCAGATAGTCTTATTAGGTTAGGTTTTATCAAAACAGCAAGATCTTACATATAAGCGGACTAACAACTTTATATAGATTATAGAGCACCATTCACTAATAAATCCAAAAGACGAGAACGTATCTACTAGTCCCCTCTACAAATGGAGGACACAGAGCTAGTAACATGGTAATGTGATGCGACCCACAAATATCGTTCTTGGGGTCGCATGCAATGTCAAAAAAATTTACGGATGAATGGCAGTGTCTATGCAAAATTCCAATAAATCCAGGTCCCTAGAACAAATAAAGCATCACAAAAGGGTAATATTCGTTTTCTCGTAGTTCAATTTTAATTCCATATGCAAATTTTCCTGTCGATCTCGACACCAGCTTTTTGCATACTATTTTTTTCCTTCGCCATTTATCACATCTAGGAATGAGCATTTACGCAAAGGACAAGCACATACCTCAATTTTCTGATATGAATCAGTTGGTTCAGGCAGTGGAGCTCGTGTCTTTGCCTGTCCCTTTGGTGCTGAACTCAATCCCAACTTCTCCCTCTGCTCTATATGATTGGCTCTCCTTTGGGGTGAACTATCTGCAGGAAATGTAAAAATTTCAAATGATAAGGAATAGTGCAAATGTTTTTCACATAACAATGCAGCAATCCTTTTCTTTTCAGCAAGCACTAACACAATAATAATAGCAGATATCAAATCAGCACAACAGAAAAATATCAGTAATATCAACGAGGAAACAATCTGAAGAGAGGAAAATAACCTCTTCCGATAACAGGGCCGGAAATTGGACGAGTCTTCTTTGGCTTCCAAGTTTTAGAGAACATGCCCCCAAGGTTTCCCAAAAGCTTCTCACCCTGAAATCAAGCATGAAAGCATACGTGAACAACGGAAACTCTACGATAACACTTCAATAAGTTTTTAAACTTAAGCAGTCTTTTGTCATTTGTATAAGTAGGATTTGATAGGCATTGCTTAAATTCTCAAAATTAGAAACATAATAATATAAATCATACCCGACTAAGATCATTTAGAAACATAATAATATAAATCATACCCGACTAAGATCATGATCAATCTCCACAGTAACGTTATGCGTCCTGTAAATTTGTTCACCTTGATGATGCAAAGTGACTAAAGTTTTGGTTGCATCCTCTCTCATTTCCTCAGCTATTTTGAGGCAGCCATTGACTGCTTTGGTGGTTTCCTCAGCCTTGTAAACAGCATAGTCCTCCAATTCTTGCACTGATTGGTTCTCCACACCACCTGAGTCACGGAAATCATTTTTGTACCTATTTCTTGCTGCATAACCAAGGGAATAAGAAGATGAAGAAGCTGTATTGTCCTCATCATCATCAAAAGGATTGGTCATTGAAGTCAGTGCAGTTAGGTTGGATTCCGAAGAGGTTTTTCTCGAAGGTTTAAGGGTTTGCTTGTTTTCAGACTCATCATCAGAACCAAAAGGATTAGAACCCGAAGGTTTCGGGTGTTCTGAGTCAACTTTGTTGTTATGTTTCCCAAACTTTAGGTGAGGCTTCCTTAGTCCATGCATTGTCTCAAGAAATACGATGTTGTTTTTGACAAGGCAGCTGATGGACTATAACTTGAATTTCCTTCATGAATGAACAACAATCAGCATGTGAGACTGTAAATACTGAATTGATTGTCAAAAAAAAACAAAGCCAAACAAATATTTCAACTTCTTCGCACACAATAGACGATGTTATCAGTTCGAGAACAGCACAAGGACTTGATTCAATTAATAGAGTCTAAAATCAGAAAAAGGATAAAGCAAACAAATAACAAAACTACACCAGAAGAATAAAATCATGTATAATAGCATAAACCTTTCAAAACACGAACAAATACTGAATGAATAGCAAAGAGCTAAGTAAAGCTCATCAACTAAAAGTTAAGTATTTTTCTTCCCATAAATAATCAATAGTACACAAGTAACACAACAACAAATCTCAACAGCAATCAGGTATTATACAATTCATGGAGTTGATTCAATTTGTTCCAACAACTTCATTTCAATGAGTAACTAACGTTTTATTCTTTAAAACCTCAGAAGAAAAAGAAAAATTCCCCTAGCACTTTCCACGAACTAATCGAACCAAACACTTCACCTTAAAGAAAATCAACAAAAAATAACAATTTGGCAATAACCCATTAAAATTCTCTCAAAAGGGTATCAGAAAGTTCAAAGTTTCAATAAAATCACCAATTAAACAACAGCAAACTAACAAAAATGCAAGAAAACAACAGTAGACAAGACGATGATACCAAGAAAGCAATAATACAGAAAAAAAAAAAAGAACCAATGTAGATATACTAAAAAATAATCACAAAAGAATCAAAAGCAAGTAAAATAAGTGAAAAAAGAATACCTGAAAATAAGGAGAAAGTAGTTGCCGAATCAAAGCAAAAGAAAAAAAGAATGTACTGTTAACAGAAATGAATGTTCTGCTTTGGTGTTTATACAATGTGTTGATACGGCGAGATAGGGAGAAACGATTAAGACGCGTTAAGGATTTATAGAAAAATGGAAACTTGGGAGAAACTGCCAATACAAAACAGAGACTTGTTCTTGATTTGGAAATTGCCTTCTCTTGGCTTCTATAGTATATTCAACTCCTTTTACTTTTTCTTCCTAATTCTGAAAAAAATTGTTTTTTTTTTCTGTTGAAACCAGGTTGGATTATTGTATCACTTTTGAATGTTTTTCAGATTAGTTTAACAACTCTTTAACCCATTTTTCACGAGGAATTAAAAATTTTGAAAATAATTGAAAGTGGCACAATTACGGAAAGTTTTGACGAAGTCATGACATGAACCAAGCGACGTCCACTGGCCGGCGCGTGGATTAAAAATTAGTTAAGAGTTAAATAGAATTCCGTCACAATCAAGATTTTTACAATTTTTGTTTTAATAAGCAAAATTTGATGAAATTGTTTAATAAATTGTTAATTAATAATGTAAAGTGTTAAAGCGTTTATACAACATTAGGATACGCTTTGGATCTTGATACTAGTTCATGTTAGTTTTTTGTAATTATAACTTTTATTTTTCATAAAAAATAGTTTTTTTTTATTAGTGATCTTTTCATAAATGATCTAGATTTTAAAAAATAAAATCTAGGGAATAAAAATTTATATTTCATATGATGAACTAAAGAATAATGTGATTGAAGTGAATAAAAATTCAAATTATGAAGGGAATGAGGGTTCCAAAGAACAAAAGAAGAATTGGAAAATTGTGGGTTAAATTAAATGGTGGACATTTTCTAAACTGAGCTGTGAATAAGCTGAATGTTTGGATAAGGAAGAGCCAAATGTCAAATTTTTCTGGGTAACACGGGGACTTTTATGGTGAGGGGACTCATTAAGGCAATGATTCTGGATCGTTCGATTATGTGAAAATAAATCTGAGCCTTTAATTTATTCAGTAAAAACAATTTTAAATTTTACGTAATCTGTACATTTCAGTTAAACGAAGAAGAGACCCCTTCTTTAGAGCCTCACCGTAAAATTTACCCACGAAATGAAAGGAAAGGAAGAGAATAAGTGAACCAAGTTACTTGAGTTTGACAAGTTCTTAAACATGAAGTCATCACCCAAATAGTCTTCAAAATAATTCTTATTTCTTAATTAAGTTTGACAAGTCTTTTCATTTACGGATTGATTGATTTTACGTGTACTTGAGATACCAAAAGGTTTGAACTTGAAGATTTACACGTCTTTGTTTCGTGAGATAAAATAACTCATTAAAGTATGAAATATTTTGCCTTTGATTCAACAACATTTCGTCAAATAGGAATAAGTTTGATAATTATTAATAACTATCAGTATTCAAACGGAAAAATCCATTAGATAATGAACTATTCGGTTCTAAGTTATCTTTGGCAATGAATCAATTGCATATTCTGATAAGCTAACGCTTATATATAGATGTAAGAGGTTCATTTTGGGAAGTAATAAGTCCCTTTGAGATATCTTTATATGCAAAATAAATAAACAAAAAAGGGCTGATCTTTGAATAGGAAAAAAAGAGGTAATCCGCATGGTCTCAAATGAATTGTAACACACTAATTTAATTTTTCCATGACCAAAACTTCATAATATAAACTTATTGTAATCTATATAATTTTACCACCTAACTAACTACTCCAAAACAAACAAGACAAGACCCAAATGGATGGAGATTAACTTCTTAAACCTAAGGCTAAACAAACTGGAAGATGGAGGTTGGTTCTCAAGTTTCACAGATGTGAATGTGGTTTAGTGTCGATCCGATGATTTGAAACATCAATCTTCATAAGAGAAACTTCGAGGAAGGGGCAAAGCTTATAGACAAAACAAAGCAGTGAAGGAGAAAATAATATGTATGGTTCTTCAGAATGAAGCATCCAACCATGGCGTTAGTTGCGACACCTGGAAGCTTTGCAATTATCTGCCTTGAAAACATCTGTACAAATCCTGCAAAACTTCATAATATAAACTTATTGTTTTGGCTATGCGTAACCAAATGTCAAGTCTTCAAAAAGCAATGCTTATGTCGTTGTCACCATCAACAAAAAGACATAGATACCTTACTGTGTATTTAGATGGAGTGTATTTAAAAATAACTAATAGAACTATAAGTAATAATAATAATTTAAAATGAATGAAAAAGAAAAGAAAAGAAAAGAAATAACACAACTCTTATATGAGAGGTAAAAAAAAATATTAGTGTAAACAGCATAACTTAAAATTATTATTTTAAAGTTAAAAGATTAAAATAACCATACAACAAAATAAAATAAGTGCATTATTAAAAAGGACAAAACGACACTTCTAGAATTTATGTTAAAATAAAACTGAACCATGACAAATGAGAGTTGTCAATTTTTTATACAATAACACAATTTATGAGTACAGATTTAAGAAAAGATATAAATGACATATATTTAATTTTTATAATATTTATATCACAAAAAATAATATTTAATAAAGAATAAATTGACACATTTATCTATTGGCAAAAATAGAAATAAATAATTTATATGGAAGAATGAAAAAAAATTATTTACGAAACTCACAAAAATAATAAAATAAATCATTATATTTTTCTAAAGAAAAACAATTGATCTAAATGAAAAAAAAAAGAAAAAAATGGGGAACTTTTTGAAAATACAATATATTGGAGATTGAAAAACTAAATCTAACGACTTTGTAAGAAATTTGACTTTCAAAAATATAAAAAATAAAAAAAAATTAAAACACATTTCACTAATTATAAAGAAATTTAAATATTGTCAATATATAAAATATAAAAGAAAATTCTAAAATAAAAGTAAACATACTTTCTAAATTAAAAATAAAAAAATTTCAAAAAACATAGATTAAATATCACCAAAAAAGACACTTTAAAGAAATAAATTTAAAAATAAAAAAAATAAAAATATTCATTTGAAAAAAATAATAAAAAATTATAAAAAGAAAATAAAACTGCAAAATTTTAGAAAATAAGAATTTTAAAAAAATATATTTAAACTGTAAACATTCTTTGAAAATTAAAATATGAAAAAAATAATAGATTATATAAATAATTTTTTGACTAATTTAAAAAAAAGGAGTAAATATTTTTGATTGTAGAATGAAAAAAGTTAATAAAATAAATCATTACATTTTTGTGAAGTAGAAACAATTGATCCAAATGCAAAATGCAAACATTTTCGAAAATACAAATTTAAAAAATAACCTTATATTGGAAATTGAAAAACTAAATCTATCAATTTTGTAAGAAATTTTTATTTTGAAAAATATAAAATAAAATTATAAATAACAAAATAAACAAAATTAAAAAATTAAAAAAATATATATATATATATGTAACATCCTGGAAAAATTTTCATATTAAAATAAATGTGAAAATATCAGTATTTAAAAGTATACAAAAGGTTAACGTAAGATTGACACAAAATAAATAAAGAAAAATCAGGAAAATTCTGATTTTAGAAAGTACGTGCAGTGAAACAAAAGTACACGGTGTCGACACGACCACGCGTAATAAAAGCCGAGCACGCGTACTTGGTACAAATAGACGCGTTGTGGGAGCGAGAATGCGTAGTAAATGATCTACCACGCGTACCTCATGGTGACCACGCGTACTTTGTGTAAAAATGAGCTGGAGTGAAATGGAAACAGAAGAGAAATGACGAGGCTTTTTCTTCGTCTATAAAACGAAAATGGAAGTAGGTGATGATAAAAAATAGCAGAAACAGAGAGACAGATTAGAGGAATCGAGACGAGGGAGAAGGAAAAAAGAGAGAGAGAGAAAGAGAGATTTAGCTCGGGAAATCGATGATTGGAGCAGGCTCGATATTATGGAGGTTGTGTCGATATTTCTGACTTTGCACGTATTTTGAGGTAAGTGTTTATACACTTACTAAATTGATTCGTAAACCTTATTATTTAGGCTTCTATATAATTAATAATAGTTGGCCTATAATGAATTGCTGAGATTGCTAGGTTTAGACGAATCAATATTGAAAACAATTCTGTCATGAATTGATTATATAATAC
>CANYCX013209728.1:0-12418 GCA_948193385.1 Breynia disticha f. nivosa | reverse complement strand
ATCTCAAAGTTTGATGCAATGGTGGAAGTGTCCATGGAGATGCCATTCAAGTCCCTCAAGACTTTGTTAATTAAAGATATGGAGCAGTGGGAGAAGTGGTTGTTTTGTGAAGAAAATGATCCCAGAAAGTGTGGGTCGCTTGAGAATTTGGAGAAGTTGACAATCCAAAATTGCCCAAAGCTGAAAACCATTTTAACGAGTGAGCCAACCCATATGGTTTTTTATTCTCTCCACAGCTTAAAAGTTAAAAAATGTCCTCACCTCAAAATTTACAACCTTATTGCTATTTCCAAACTTAAGAGAACCAAATCTCCCCACCCTCGAGAATTTGGAAGTCTATTTGACTTCCCAATAACAGACTTCCAAACAGAACCTATAGTGATTTTGGAACAATTGTCATCTGCAATGTATCGTCTCTTTATGTTAAAGAACTCAACGGATAGAATAGAAGAAATGGGTGATGCTTTGAATGTTTTAGAAGATGTTGAGATTAGAGACAGTGAGTTATGTGAGTGCATCCCTCTAGAGGTGTTTCCAGTATTGAAGTCTCTTCATGTGGAGAAGTATTGTAACCTAAAATCCTTAACAGTATGTGGTTTGCCTCTGTCCCAGCCTTTGACGTCTCTTACTTCTTTGAAGATATATGATTGTGAGAGTTTAATGTGTTTTCCTGAAGGAGGAATATCAGCACCCAATTTAAACAGTTTTGAGTTGAAAATGTGCAAAAATTTGAAGTCTCTTCCTGAAGGTATGAATGTCCTCCTCCCCTCACTTAAACTTTTGAATATTCGACAGTGCAAGAAGCTTGAATCATTCCCAGAAGGAGGTTTGCCTACCAACTTACAATCACTTGAAGTCGGGCAATGCGACAAGCTTGAATCATTCCTTGAAGGAGGTTTGCCTGGCAACTTAAAAACACTTAAAATCATGAATTGCAAGAAGCTTGAATCATTCCTAGAAGGAGGGTTGCCTGCCAACTTACAAACACTTCATATCAGGTATTGCGATGATAAACTTATCGATGCGTGCTGGCAATGGAGTTCGCAAACACTTCATGCTCTGTCGAGTTTAACACTGCTCAATTACCGTGGGGATCATTTAAATTGTTTCCCTCTCCTCCCCGCCCTTACCTCTCTTAAAATCAGTTATTTTCAGAATCTAAAATTCATGAACTGCAGGAATTTTCAACACCTCACCCATTTGACCATCTATGAGTGTCCTAGTCTCGAAAGTTTAGTACAAGGGCTGCCTTCCTCCACATCTGCCTTGGAGAATGAGCGTGCGATTGATACTGAATTGTTCCAGCAAGGAGGTTTACTTCCCAGTTTGCAATCACTTGTAATAGATGGGTGTGAAGAACTCATAGGTAGACGCCTACAGTGGGGTTTGCAAAGATTCAACGCTCTTTCGCACTTAACTCTTACATCTTATTTCAAAGATGATTTGGGTTTCTTTCCAGAAGAGTCTCTTCTTCCATCGACCCTTACCTCTTTAACAATTGAAGATTTCGAAAATCTGGAAGTAATAAACCACGAGGGCCTTCGTCACCTCACCTCTCTTTCCATATTGACAATCAGCTGGTGCCCTAAGCTTCGATGCTTGCCAGAAGGCCTCCCTTCCTCCCTTTCTGTTCTTAAGATTTATTCTTGTGATTTGCTCAAGGAAAGATGCGAACGAGACGAAGGACAAGATTGGCCCAAGATTTCTCACATCTCCACCATAGAGATAGATTAATGGTAGAACAATATGAATCCCTCCTTTCGAACCATCTCGCCAGAATACAAGGTATTTAATCAAATCTCTATTTATTTTCTATCATCAATTTCTTTCTTCTCTCATATTTTATTTTCCAACATTGGAAGTGTAAATATAAATACAAAGGAATTAGCCAATTGGATAATGTTGATTAATTCTGAATTTTAATATGGAGGAATTTAGGTATCAGTATAAACACAGAAAAGGGACATTTCTTTCAAAGATGTTATATCCACTGGCAGCACAATTTTGAGTTGTTAAAATAAAATGTTCATAATATGGCTTCTGCAGTATGTGAGTTTTAAAATTCTCTACTTTGTTATTGAAGATTGACCAGTCACACAACCATGGCTCCATTCGTACAGTTTTTATCACTTGATTTGAGGTAGTTAATTAAATCTTCAATACTGAAAAGACAATATGGACACTATTTTGTTTTGAAGGTGTTTGATCTCAATCTTTTTATCACGTTGCAATTTCATTTTTTCAAAGTGTCATCTCTTCCAAGTCCTATTCTTCTTTCCTTATTTCTGAAAAATATGAACTGTTCATGAAAATTTTTCTGCTATTGTTACTTATTAAACCAAAATTAAACACCAATGTAGTTCCCTTCTCCTGGTGCAACTAAGTACATTCATTGTCCATGGCAGGCAAGGAAAGCAATGGCGGATTTTGCCAGCAACACGTGTGCGAGCCGTGAGGATCTTCCGGCTGAAATGCAGCCATATATCTTGTGAAGAAGCAGAGAGCCGAATTCTACATTCATCAGGCGTTGCATTGCTATGCTTATTTGTTGGCATGATCGCGAACATGGTGAGCCTTGATCAACCAAGAAAATGGTCGAAACAATATATGCAGCGGCTATATTTGAGAGTGTAATTAACTATAGCATGGCTTTATAAGTACTATTTTTATATTAATGAAGAATTTCCTATGAATTAAGATTTCTATGCTGCTACAATGAAGTACATTAAAAAATTTGCTCATTCCATTTCAATTTTCTGTCGTCCCTATTGTGAAAGTATGGCGAAGATAACAGACGGCAGTGAAACATGTGAAGAACATTGTAGTGTGAGTTATGTTTTTCTCAGTGGCCTTTCAGTTAGACCACTCAAGGTTAAATAATTGGGCAGTAGAACTTCAAAAACAATTTGAGGATAGTCTCATTCTACAATTACTAGATGTTACTTCCTCCTTTGCTTTGGCAAAGAAGAGCCGAGTTATGATTTTCAACCGGGACCCACAATCTAACAGAGTTAGCAGTTGCAAAAAATACAAATTCAACTTTGTTGATAGCAAGACTTGAGCAAATTCCAAAGTGCCATTGAATAAACTTATGGCATTGTATTGATAACATGAACAATAGAGACAACAGAACGTAAGTGTTAGTAGTCATAGGTCCGCTCACGATTACACGAGTCTAGTAGGACTAAATGACAATATGTTTGTCACTTAAGTGACTTATGAGGTAATTTGGTAATGCTATAAATGGGTCAAATTAGGATACCTTAGAGAAGACAATGAATGATCAGTTTTACGTTCAAAGAATAAGAACAGTTTTTTTTCTCAGGCCTCCGCATTCATCTAGTGGTCGTTCAGTAGAAAAGACTGCAAAAGAACATGTATTCGACTGACAATCTGCCTGTAGGAGAAGGAGACCATCAGTTAATCTTTTGAGGATCTCAACTCTTCCGCTGCGTCAATCAGATAAGTCTTTTAGATTATTTACTGCTTTGTACTTTATTTTGTACTGAGATCCTGCATTGGTATCAGAGTCATAGGCTTGTTAGACAAAAAGTAAAAACTATTGATTTCGTGACTGAAATAATCACCTAGATTTGTCTTTGAATTTTTGTGAATTTCTGAGACTGAAAATTAAACAAGTTTTGACAACCCTGTCAAAAATACAAAACTTTTTGTTGGAATTTTGCAATTTTGATGCCACCATTGGATCGGAATGTCCTAAAACATTAAAACCACAATTTTTGTAATTGCAAAAGGTAGTAAGGCAGCATTTGTATGGCATCCAGATAATGGAAATTGGAATTGGAATTTTGGCTATACCAGAGGTTACGAGCAGCGTTGTCTCTAGGACTTCAAATTTCATTTAATCATTTTATCCCTCCAGATAGTAGAAAATC
Source organism: Breynia disticha f. nivosa (assembly GCA_948193385.1). NCBI lineage: Eukaryota > Viridiplantae > Streptophyta > Magnoliopsida > Malpighiales > Phyllanthaceae > Breynia > Breynia disticha. The sequence goes on along the minus strand of CANYCX013209728.1, from coordinate 8,522 downwards.
CTAAGGAGATATTCTTAAATTCTTCATGTTTGAAATTGTCCATCCAAATTGCCTCTGACTTGAGACTTGGTATTTTCTTTATCATGTTATAATTGCTGCCATATCAACATAATCGTTTCAACATAATCGTTTCTACATAATCGGTGAGTGCCGGCATGTCGACCGATTTTTGGCGATCGCCCGATGATGTTTTTCGACGATCAAATTTTCACCATTTTTCATTTTTGATTATTTCTGATTTTTTGATATAATTTTTGTTATTTTGCTGGTGTTCAGAAGTAATTGTTCTTAATTATTCTTTCATTAAGAATTTGTTAAAATGAAAATACAATGTGTTTGATATAAAAATTTTGTGAAATTTTGTTTCTGAAAAATTGTGTATTTTTCCAGAATGTTTTATGGATTCGATTATATATCAAATTTTTTTTTCGAATTTTGGAAATGCTATGTGTTATTATAAATCCAAAATTAATTGTATATTATTACAATTATTAAATGATTACATATGATTAAATTGTGAAAATCCATATTACATTTGTGGAAATTTAAATCTAAGTGATTTATAAAATTTTCAAGGCATGAAAAATTTAATATTTAAGATTAGTTTGATAAAATATTAAATACATGCAAAATATATATTAATTTTATGTGAATTATATATAATCTCCAATGTATGTTATTTAATGTTAAAGATTTGTTTGGAATAACATAAATGCATACTAATTAATTTTAATCAATGGAAATATAAATTTTATGTAAATTAAAGAATTTCCGAAAACATGCAAATTAAAGTCTAAGATAAGTTGAAAGTGATATTATTACATGTGTTGATTCTAATTAAAATAAGAGAGATAAAGGAAACAAATTTAATACATGAGTTGTATGGATCGATTAATATGAGTTGTTTTTCGATTAAGTCGTCGAGTAAGGAAAATGATCTAAATTTTTCGATAAAATGTGACTATTACGTATCTCACTAAAATTCAAAAATTTAGAAAAGTAAATTGGACTAATTTTGATATGTTCAAATTAGATCCAAACGAGTATGACGGTTAATGGCGAAATCCCAACAAGTCATATGTTAACTTTTGAGAAAATAACACTAGTCGTCGAGTTGTATGGATCGATTAATATGAGTTGTATAGATCGATTAATATCAGGTGTCACTCCAAAAGTAAAATATTAGTTGTAAAGGATTAGATACCTTATAAAATTTTACACAAAAAATTAAAATTAACGGATCCCCATGACGGGTAGAACCAAGACCAAATAATTTTTTTTTCTCATAGATAATTCAACAAAAAAGTTGAATCAACGATAGACTCATGCGTTGAATATGAAAAGACTCTTAAAGTTATTTCGTTCACAATGTTCATTTATCGATAATTAGTTTGTTGAATGAACAAAAATGATAATGCACTTTAATTAATTAAATTTTTCATAATTAATTAGTCTATACATATTTTCTTCGTAAATATTGAGGATATAACAATTGAAGAAAATATATAATGAACATAAGTCATTAAGAGGTAATGATTTGGAACCAAACAATTAAAGCATTTATTATTTGGAACATTGATTTAACTTAAGGATGGAGTGAGCCTCTAACACGTGATAACGCTCTTATGTAGGACGTCTCCCTTATTTACACTCATTCTAACCTAAAGTTGGAAAAAGTAGAGACGAAATAATAAATTGTGTATTGCTTATTAAATTTCCTTGTTTCAAAAGTGCAATTAATTTTGCAATTATTATTTATTGTGTAATAAATAATGACTACTACTGCCAAAGTCGATTTGTTTCGAGCTGGACAAATGCATTTGGTCAAGTAAGAAACTACAATCGCAAAGATTGAAAATAAGGTTTTTTTCAATCGAAAATAAAAGTTGAGAGCTTTTAAGCCGTTAAATTAAGGACTTGCCTTAATTCAAGGATATGACAAGTTATCAATGTAACTTGTACATTAGTTCCTGTGTGACATAAAACAAAAACGTTTCATTGTTTGCATTATCTTACTAAGTGCAAGAATAAATGTAATTACTAAGTAACTGTGCATGTATCATTAGATCTTAGGATCGTGGTCTATTGACCACCTAAAGATACATAAATGCATAATGATCAAAAGCTAAGTGCTTATACAATCTCTAAACTTTTAAGTGTTTATACGATCTCTAAACTTAGTAAATATAGTTTTAGTCAACTAAAAGGAATTCTGTCCGAAGAGTTGTTATTGATTCCTGGCCAAGTAGTTAGGAGAAAATGAGCTGCACCTAATCCAAATTCGATTAGTTTGACTAATGGTTGCCCATATATGTCTAACCTAGACATCACTTTTAATTAGGTAACTCAACCTTTTTATGAATCGCCTAATTTTCATACCTTAGCAAATTTAACGCATTAATTTTGGCTAATTTGGTATGACAAAGATACCAGACGACAGAGAAGCAAGAGAAGAAAATTGTCGTGTGAGTTACGTTTTTTCGGTGGCCTTTCATTTACACCAAACTGATGATGATCGTTCCTGGAGAAAATCCCACAATACATAGATAGATGCTAACACTTTATAATCTCATGCGCATTTTATCGATAAAGGATCCTTAAACAAACAAAATTGAAATAAAATAAGAAACCTAAACTAATTCAACTGTGACTGAATAGCTAAACAGCCAAATAAATCCTAAACAAAATCATGTTGTCGTCTACTCTTATCGCCAGTCGTCCACTATTGTTCACCCACAACTTGTCTTTAGCTTATTGATGCCTCACCAACTATTGTCTGCTGAAGTGGAGTCTGAACTGATTCTTCGAGTCCAGGTGTCTATTTGCAGGCCATACTTAACTTTACAGAAGACGTTTTATGCTATTGACAGACATATGAAACAGGATTTATTGAGGGCTGAGAAGGTGAAGAATAGACTTCACTCTCAGTTTGGGCGAGAACCAACCTTGCTTGAATGGGCAGAAGCTATCGGGATTAGCTTAAAAACATTGAAGTTGTAGCTTAACTCTGCAAATAAAAGCCCAGATAAGTTGATTAGTGCTAATTTATGAATGGTATTTTATGTTGCTAAGAAATATCAAGGCCGTGGTCTCAGCCTTCAGGATTTGCTTAAGGAGAAATGGTTGCATGATTAATGGATTAGTAATCCTATTTAAATATTCATTTACTATTTTTAGTGCTTTGATCCAATAGCATAATTGAATGGAGATTTATCTTGACTAGACTTTTGTCGCAATTATTTTCCAACTTAATTTTATGTTTTTTTATATTCTTGCAGTTTCATTTCAATTTTATTTTATTCATCAAATATAATGAATCAACTTTTTATACTTTTAATTTTTGGTAGATAATTAAATTTTAATTGATCTTTGTAATTGGATCATATTCGTATTTTGTTATTGCACATACACCATATATTGATCGGTTGACACCCGATCACTCAATGGCAAATTGATTTCAGAATAATCAACTCCAAAGTAAGACTTTATAAATCAATATGCAGAATTACCAATAACAAATTTACTAGTATAAGATTCCTCTTCGATGTAATTGAAAATTGTAGATCCACTCTTTCTAATTGCATTTGGATCTGCATGATATACCTACGCTTTTTAAAAACTGTCACAAAATAGTATTTTAGATGTTTTAATTTTTATGTTTTAATTATTCTTTTAATTTTTAGTAGATAATTAAATTTTAATAATTATTTATTTTAGATAATTAATTTTTTTCATAAACATTATTTATTTTAATGTCTTATGTTTAATAATATTCTTATTTTTTTATATTTGTAATAAAATAAAAAAATCAGTAATGCCACCGACGCTCGTAATTAAATTAACAGCAAAGTCATAATGTTTTGGATGAAGATCAACAACTATTTTTTAACGAGTGTTTGATTTGCTGTGTGACTTGCGCATTCTCAAGAGTTGGTACTCACACACTTCCACATATTCCACTTTGGTCCTCAAGAATTCGACGATAGACAACGACCCCATGACGCAGGCTAGAATTTCTAACATGGTGTCAGAGCAAGGTTGGAGCAGTGTTTGTGACGAGTAATTGATTCAAACTTCTTATTTCATGCTCGATTTAGTACTCCAGAGTCTGTGTTAGAAGGTCAGGCTTACTTGATGGATAAAAGTGGTTTCAGGCCAAGTCACGATGGGTGATCCTATTAAGGTACCAAATAGAGGTCCACAGAATAGGGGAAAGAAGAAGAATAGAAAGATAGAATAGTGGAATTAGAGTAGAAAGATAGAGAGGAGAGAAGTAGAGAGAAATATGAGAGTCAGATTATTGCCATGTTATGTATAATATAACCATTCTGTATAGAGGCTACTTATAGCTCACCCTAATAGAATGTTTACAGTCTGTTACAATAGAAAAGTAAAACAGAGCAGCCCCATGTGTAGTGGATGGGATGCCTCCGTAACAAACTTAATAAAAAACTGATTCATAATCTCTCTCTCTCTCTAAGTAGTAGACCGGTTCCTCTTCAATGGGTTGGGCTTACTCATAACAGATCTCCAAGTGATCGAAGGAATTGAGAAGCTTAATAGTCAAAAATTCAATACGTGGTCTTCATATATGGAGTCATATCTCCAAGGACAAGATTTGTGGGACATTGTTGGTGGGAATGAAGTTTCACCACTGGAAGATTCTGCTGCTTTGAAGAAGTGGAGAATCAAAGCAGGAAAGGCGATGTTCGCAATCAAGACCACCATAGCGAGTGATAGTGTGTGGGATGCAGAAGCTTTATACGTTGCAGAAGAAGATCATGTTCTCAACTCAGTAACATCAAGATTAATCAACTATGAAAATGATTGGATTGTCAACTCGGGATGTTCAAACCACATGACTAGTGATAAAGATAAATTGCGATGTACAACAGATTATAATGGCGGACGCGTGGTGGTGACAACTAATAATTCAAAATTGTCAATTGCTCATATTGGTAGCACAGTGATAGTTCCAAGTTATTCTGGCCTATACTGGGCATTTATCTGACCTTTACTGGGCATAAAATCATAGACCATAGTAAATGTAACCTTAACTCCCGGCCGACAAGGCCCGTCTGCAAACGTCATCTATAGTGACCAAATAAGGGCGAAATTAATGAAATTCTAGGTATGATCATACTGAGGAATGCATTAGATCATATGCATTCATATTTATTATCTTGCGTTTGACATGTTCTTTGTGAACATTGTGTTATAAAGAGGGGAGGGCAAATTGTCTTTATAAAGAGAGGAGGATATTTTTGTTATATAGAACAAAATTATTTTATTTCCTTCCATTTCATTTGGGCAAAAAGCAAAGTAAGGCTTGAAAGGAATTCATTTCCATTAGTTTCTTTTCCTTTCTTGTGTTTAAATAGCCATCCAAACATAGGAAACTCAAAAATTAGATTTCCATTCATTTCCTTTCCTCTCATTTCCTACGAAACAAACAAAGGCTTACAGACCGGTGCTGGCAATGGAGTTCTCAAACACTTCATGCTCTGTCGAGTTTAACACTGATAAATTACGATGGTGATAATTTAAATTGTTTCCATCTCCTACCCGCCCTTACCTCTTTAGAAATGAGTTACTGTGGGAATCTGAAATTCGTGAACTGCAAGGATCTTCAACACCTCACCCACTTGAGCATCGAATTTTGTTATAATCTCAAAAATTTTCGACAAGGGTCGACTTCCTCCACATCTGCCTTGGAGACTGAGCCTTTGTTTGGATGGATGGAATTGAATAGAAAAGAAAGAAAATTTAAGTAATGGAAAAGAATTGAAAAAAATAGAAAAGAAATGATGTTTTTTTTCTCATGTTTGATAATTTTATTAAGAACACAATGGAAATTTGATTTCCATCTTAAAATAATACAAACAAAACAAGTTTTTTAACACATTTTCCTCACTTTCCCATCAAATTAGTGGGAAATGTTTCATTGGAAAAATATGAAGATGGGAAATCTAATTTCCTTTCATTTCCCTCCTCATTAAATTATTTCTATCCATCTAAACAACCAAACCAAGGGAAATGTAATTTCTCCTCTTTTCTTTTCCACTCAATTCCATCCATCCAAACGAAGCATGAGAGTCTGATTGAGACTGAATCAGTCCAGCAAGGAGGTTTGCTTCCCAGTTCACAATTCCTTAAAATATTGGGATGCGAAGAACTCATAGGTAGACGCCTGCAGTGGGGTTTGCAAAGATTCAACCGTATTTCACACTTAACTCTTGGATATTATTCCAAAGAAGATTTAGGTTCCTTTCCAGAAGAGTCTCTTCTTCCATTCACCCTTACCTCTTTAGCAATTGAAAAGTTTGAAAATCTGGAAGTAATAAACCAACGAGGGTCTTCGACACCTTACCTCTCTTTCCAAATTGGAAATCTGCGGGTGCCCTAAGCTTCGATGCTTGCCGGAAGGCCTCCCTTCCTCCCTTTCTGTTCTCAAGATTAAAGATTGTGATTTGCTCGAGGAAAGATGTAAACGAGACGAAGGACAAGATTGGCCCAAGATTTCTCACATCTCCACCATAGAGATTAATGGTAGAACAATATGAATCCCTCCTTTCGAACCATCTCGCCAGAATACAAGGTATTTAATCAAATCTCCATTTATTTTCTATCATCAATTTCTTTCGTCTCTCATATTTTACTTTCAAACATTGGAAGCATAAATATAAATACAAAGGAACAAGCCAATTGGATATTGTTGATTAATTCTGAATTGTAATATAGAGGAATTAAGGTATAAGTACAAATACAGAGAAGGGACGTTTCCTTCAAAGACGTTATATCCACTGGCAGCACAATTTTGAGTTATTAAAATAAAATGTTCATAATATGGGTTCTGCAGTATGTGAGTTTCAAATTTTTCTAGTTTGTTATTGAAGATTGATTGCAATACTGATGGCTCTGTTTAGATGCAGTTAAGGCAATGATTTTTAGTCCATTCTGTTCCTCTTTATTCAATCTCTGAAGGTACCTCATTGGATACAATGGAGAGGAAAGAAGAGAGTCGTGTTGAAGGAAATAGGAGGAATCAGAGGATCATTGGAGACGAGTCACACAACCATGGCTCCATTCGTACAGTTCTTATCACTAGATTTGAGGTAGTTAATTTTCTTCAATTATTGAAAAGACAATATGGACACTAAACCAAAATTAAAACTTGATGAAAAGTTTTACTTCTGCTTGATAATATAGGAGAGTTCTTTCTAATTGAAACTTCAAAGTAGTCGGTGTCTAGGTGAAATGGGATGGGTAGTTAAATCTCAAACAACTAAGCCAAAATTAAACACCAATGTAGTTCACTTCTCCTGGTGCAACTAAGTACATTAATTTTCCATGGCAGGTAAGGAAAGCAATGGCGAATTTCGCAAGCAACATTTGTGCGAGCCGTGCCGATCTTCCGGCCAGAAATGCAGCCATCTTGTGAAGAAGCAGAGAGCCAAATTCTACATTCTCAGGCTGGTTGCATTGGTATGCTTATTTGTTGGCATGATCGCGACTACATTTGAGAGTGTAATTAAGTACAGCATGGCTTCATATGTACTAATTTTTATATTAGAGAAGAATTTTGTAATCTTTTGGTTTTCAGTTTCAGATTCTAAAGATTATTTCACAGTGTTGATTCAATTTAGTCATATAGATTAAATTGTTTTCGTTTCAGATTCTAAAGATAATTTCACAGTTGAGAGCAAATTATCTTTCCCTAGATGCTCAGAGGTACGAACATAAACAGGTTGCAGTGTTGCACAACTCCAGTTGTTATCTTTCCCTTATGAAGTGAACATCCATCTCCACATGCTTAGTATGATCATGAAACACAGGGTTTTGCTGAGGTTTAAAGCCGATTGATTATCACATCTGAGTTCAATCGGAGAATCAATATCAATGCCAAAATCCTGCAATAAAGCCTTCAGCCATACAAGCTCACAACATGCCGCAGATAAAGCACGATACTTTGCTTCAGCAGAGCTTCTTGCTGCGACACTCTGTTTCTTAGACCTCCAACTAACCAATGCTTCACCAAGAAATTAGATACAATAGCCAGAAACAGAACGCCTCGTGTCTGGACATGCTCCCCAATCACTGTCTGAGTAAGGGCTAAATTGCAGAGAACTTGTTGCTGGGAACAAAAGCCCTTGTCCAGGTAAACCTTGTCCAGGTGAACCTCGTGTCTGGACACGCTCCCCAATCACACGCTCCTCAATTGTCTAGCAAGCATATGTGAAAGGAAGAGAAAGGGGCAAGAGAAAAGAAGAAGAAAGAATATCTTCTGTTGTTGTATTGCGATTCTGTTTTTGCTTCATACATACACATAAGGACAAAATACTATCATGTAATGTTTTTTTTTTTTTGGTCAAGCCCCGGTGTATCCTCGACCCACTGAGCCGAGACTAATCCGGTTCGGGAAGGAGTTGGGGGTTAAGGTTCATTTCCCTTCCAATCGACGTTGCGGGGGATCGAACCGTGGTCCGCCCTACCAAGTTCAACCCCTATTACCACTGAACCAA
>CANYCX013209518.1:0-10107 GCA_948193385.1 Breynia disticha f. nivosa | reverse complement strand
AATGCTATAGATGATGCCATCTACAATTTCAATTAAATATTAACTATGTCATTATTCATTTCCTCCTAAATAAATTATTATTATTATTATTATTATTATTATTATTATTATTATTATTATTATTACTACAATCTCAAAGTTTCTGTAACTCCATATTCTATATAAAAAAAATTTGTTTTCTAAAATAAAAAATATCCATAAATTATCTACAATTACTTTAACTCATTTTATTTGATACATGGCTAATAACATATTTTATGCATTAATACATTAATTTACTATTTGTTAATTTAACTGTAATTAATACACTAATACTAATATTTTTATGTCACAGACTACAATACTCTCTAACAAACTAATTGTACTTATTTTTAACTTAAATTTTTTTCATACAAATAGCACATGTTATTCTGAAATTCACAACTACTTGAAGTCTATTTTTAAATTAAAATTATAATCAAATAAGCATAATATTACATGCAATATATCATATGCAATTATGTACTACTTATAACAAAAATTTTATTATTTCATAAAATCATACTAACAACAAAATATTTAAAAATGATCAATCTTTTACACTTAAAATAAAAATAACTTACTTCAACTCCTTGCTTGTTTTAACTTGATAATTTCCTAATCCTGTATTAACAAAGAAACAGAAACATAAATACATTGTTGTCAAAATATAAAAAAAATATGTATAATAAAATTAATCTTTACTTGAAACATACAACAAACAAAGAAGAAGAAAAACAAACCAAATGTAGGTACTGCTACGTCCAAACTGGAGCTGGAAAGGAGAAAAAAAAGAGAGCAAAGTTGGGATTTTTCTTGGTTTTTCGAAGAGAAATGGTTGATGCCTTGAAGTATGAGGGAGGATGGCTTTTATAACAAAAGCATTTACTCCTCCTGCCAGAATTATTGCTTGGATGCATGCATTATTTGTTTAGGGTGTAGACTTCAGCATTTTCATTTGGTTGCATGCATGTATTATTGGTTTAGGGTACAGGCTGCATTTGTTAAAAGTAAGCTCGTGACCGACAAGAGCTGGAGTTGCGCAGGCTTTGCAGTAATACTCGCCATGACGTGGCGAGATATGTTCCTGTGCCTGACACGTAATGGCGTTTTAGTGTATCTACGCCATTACATGTAGCTTATTTGACCTATACCCACACCGAATTTGAAAATACTTTAGTTGTAATATTTGTTCGGGAATTAAAATTTTATGACCTACATTTTTTGTCAAATGCCCGATTATCTCCAAGGATTTACATTCCATATTAGTAAATATTGAGAATCATTCCACATTGATGAACCAGTTAATCCACCAACTGATATTGCCATGGCATTTCCATTATTTTTCCTTTTCATTATCAGTTTCTTCTTCGTTGTTTCCTCACAACAGCAGATTGTGACTTCGAAAAAACACCACGAGTCGTCAGGATTTAGTTTCATGAAGCCTCTCATTGGATGCCAAAAAGGTAACACAGTTGAAGGCATTGACAATCTTAAAAAATACCTATATCGATTTGGTTACTTGACCTACACGCCAAATCAACTCCAACCTAACAAAGACGATGATGCTGATCATCGTAACATTAATGAAGACAATTATTTCGACGAGGTTACTGAGGCTGCAGTCAAGGCCTTTCAACTTAATTTTGGTCTTTTACCAACTGGTATGATAGATAATGAAACACTGGCAACTATGTCAACACCAAGGTGTGGTATGGCAGATCATATCAAGACTGAAATCCCAAGAAATATAACCTACAAAAAGTACTGCCATGGCGCTACATGTATCCATTTTGGTTCTCATTTTTCATTCTTTGACGACGCTTTTAAGTGGCCACCTTCCAAGACCCAGTTAACCTACGCATTTGCACCTTGTTCTGACCCGAGAGCAGTAGACTCGATTTCTCGTGCTTTTGACAGATGGGCACAGGTTTCTTACTTCAAGTTCCATAAATCAGGCGAGTATGCATGCTAATGCAGACATCAAAATAAGCTTTAATAGGAGGGAACATGGTGATGGTAATGCCTTTGATGGTCCTGGTGGTGTTCTTGCGCATGCATTCGCACCAACTGATGGGAGGTAACATTTGGATGCGGATGAGATTTGGTCTGTGGGTAATCCGAAACCTGGTGCAGCAGATGTTGAAACTGTTGGTTTGCATGAAATTGGTCATACTTTAGGACTACAACATAGTACTGATCACAACTCTATTATGTACCCATTTCTTCCATTATGAACTAAAAAATACTTGAATGGAGATGACGTTCAAGGCATCTGGACTTTATACAATATTCATCCATAATTTGACAATGTTCATCCAAACATTATGATTTATTCTGCTTTGATTCTCTATAGTTTCTAATAATATATATATATATATATATATATATATAATATGAGAGTCATGCTAATGTACTGTGAATGAGATAAAGGAGTAACACAGATTAATGTGGATAAGCAATAAGAGCTTAGGGTAGTTTAGAAAAAGAAAAAATAAATTATTTAAGGACTTTTTTTTTGAAGAAAATTCCTAATCAGGAAGGATTATGACAATTTCCGTAGTTGTAGAATATGCAAAATACGATATTCTGCCTATATAAAGATGGAATATACGAAAATGACTGTATTCTTCAGTTTATACAAAAAAGATAGAGATTCGTATTTTACTTGTAACAGCAGCAGAATACGCTACTCATCAATTGAAATGGTGTCAGGTGAGGAAGTTGAACATTTGAGCAAGCAAAAATATTATGTACAATTAATTATTGGATCGAAAATCAAAGGAAAAAAGTATATATTCAAATAAATGTGTGCTTCTTTTAATAAACACAACACATATTCATCAACTAAGTATTGTTAGATTTTGTAATATTCATAAAGTTTCAATAGCTTTAATTCCATATATTCTTCAACTCAGTATTGTGAGATTTTATAATATTCACAAAATTTTAGTTCTAATAACTTTCGTTCCATATATTTTAATTATACAACTTCATTTTTTTTATTTGTATTATTTAAAAATTAAATTCAAAATATATTCATTATTATTTTAAATTAAATTGCTAATAATGTGTAATTATAAATTATTTTATTTTATTTTAAAACTAAATACTTAACGATATAAAAATAAATTTATTAAATTGTTATTTAATTAATTATAGATTAAATTATTTATTTTTTTATATTTCAATAATTAGAGTTAATAATTAAATAAATGATTAAAAATAATATAATGATTGAAAGAATGATTAAAAAAATGATTGATGTAATGATTGAAAGAATAATTAGTGAACTTAATAATGGTTTAAGGAGAAATACAAATGGATGTATAGAATAGAGGGTGCATTTGATGATCACTAGTATGAGTAGTGGAATACAAATTCTCGTAAAAAAAAACTTCTAATTATTTTTACCTCTTTTTAATAATTATTTTTTAAAAAAAACATCAAACTAAGATTTTTTTTATTTTTATTTTTTGATTAAATCCCCTAAGAGCTCATGTCCAAGAGGTAATGACCAATTGTTATTGTTGTTGTATTGCAAATTCCATAAAGCCAAATATATTGCGTTAGGCGAGCGTGTCTTTTTTTTGTCTAAACTACGAGGTATGTTGTACATCTCAGACTAATTTTCATTCGAGTCAAGTAGATGGTTAAAGGATAAAGGAGACGACGTTTGTCCTATAGCAGAGTAAACCGAACATGAGAAAGTGGCTTGATACGTACGTCGTCTATTTAGTCTTTTGTTGATATAAATCCAACTTTAATTTTTCCTTCTGAAACCAATTCTCGAACAAAGTGGGAGTCTAGCTCAACATACTTTGAGCATGGCATCATGAATTTGATGTCATGTATATAGTACCGATATCGTCGCATCAAAATATGGTAAGAAAGTTAGAGAAATATCCAAGTTCATACAGGAGGGAACGAATCCAAACTATCTCAGCAGCAGTGTTTCCAAGATAGATAGCATAGCCACTGGTGGATCGTATGTCATCGGAGCAACTAACGCGACTAGAGTCGGTGAAACACTGTAGAGTGAGGCTTGAGGTGCGAGAGATGAGCAGTCCCAGTGAGGATGCATTTTGAAGATAAGAGAACAAGCATTTAAGGGCTGCCATATGTTCTTCTTACGGAAGTGACATTGTTGATGAAAAATGATAAATCTGGCCGAGTGAGAAGACATGCAGTGTCTAATGTCTTGGTGAGTGTAGGAGAAGTTCCCGTCGGCGTAATACAGTAATTAGAATTATGCAAACCCTTTTCTCTTTTCATTCATGTATATATACAAGTATTTGTAACAAAATTTCTAATTGAAAATGAAAAATTACTTCTTTTCGAACGAACAACTGTGTTCCGTTACTTTAGATGGTATCAGAGCGGAATGAGAGCCGATTTCTCGTAATCTTGTGCTTATTTTTTAAAATTAAAATTTCAACTTTGCAATCTTTCCTTGGAGGTACAAAATACTTGAACCAAGATGACATTCTGGGTATGCAAACTTTGTACAAGTGATATATATTGCTCAAAAACATTATTCGATTTGAATAATTAATTCATAATTTTGGTGATAGAAAGATTTTCATTAAGATTTTTATTAATGTTAATTTTAAGATTAGAAAAAATTAAGATTTTTATTAATTTTAATTTACTGACCTATTTGGTTAACTCCACTATCATCAACTAAAATGAAGAGAATTTTACTTGGTCTCCTTTTTACGGAGATTTAATGAGGCAAAGCTTTTTGATTGTCAGATCTAGTAAAAATAAATTTGAGATTTTTTTGAAAATATTAAAAAATAATTTTAATTATACGTAATCTATATAATTTCAATAAAATTAAACTCCTCAAGGACATAATATTAAAATTTACCCTAATGCCAACAAGGCCAAAACAGTGTATGGTGCTAATCTTCGTCAGGTTTTTGTTATATCGGTGCAAGAAAACTGGCGCCAACAGGAAAAAGACTTCCAAGAATGGCTTGCACATCCAATGCAGAAAACACTCCCCAAAGCTTCATAATTATTTCCATCCTTTCATATGTACTATTCTTGGACCCCACTTTTCCAGTTTCAGATTCCTACTTCGTAGATTCACGACATTACTATACATTCAACGGTAAAAGACGTTATCAGCAGCCTTAGGCGACGGAATTCATCTCTGTATATTTAGTGGTAAGAGAGGTTGACCAACAAAATTAAGTTACGGGATTCGACCCCTAATTCCGTAACAGTACTAGGCTATAGCCAAAGAAATGATCTAACCTAAATGACTAGTTTGTACGTTGATAATGCCAATTTGACGAATCTGTGGGTTCCATTCCACTAACCTAGATTTTAGGGGCAAAATCTACACCATCTGAATATTTTTCACTTAAATATTCAACTAAGCACTTGGACCAAGTAACCAACACTGCATAAAAAGAAAAAAAAGAAGGAACAAAAAGCATAATTTGATTACATAATCACATAGGAAGATACCTAACCCAGAAGTAGAGATTGGAATAACTTGCCATACACAACTAATTGCAGCAAACTTGAACTAAACTTGCCGCCTGCCTTGTTCTTTACCAACTTCTTTTCCCACAAAATGGATAATTTAATTATGATTAGCTTCATCTAGAAGGTGTTATAGGAAGAAAATCAGCTTCTGAAGTACAAAAGAAGTAATATTCCTGCAAACTTCCACCCTATAAAGTTGTGTCCAAGCTTGGATAATGAAGAAGCCGATGATTTCAAAGTTCTACAAAATATAAAGGATGCAAATAGTGATTAATTAACGTTTGAATTAAACAAGATTTAATTTACTTTTAAACAACTGTGATGTTGAACGTACCCAGATGTTGCATAGCTACACTTTCCATAACCTGAAAAACACAAGACAGGAATCATTATTAGACATACTCTACAACGAGATGCGAGTTGAGATGACAACTCAGCCTTCTATTGAGATTCGACTGATTGTGCTCCTCATGTTCGAATCCCATCAAAGTCACTACAAGATACTCCGATTTAGATAAATTGAGGCTGGCTAAAAACAAAAAAAGAAACATACTTTTACACACAAGAAAAAGAGAAAACTTACTAGGATCACTCTTGGTGAGGACAGCAGTTCCACCAAAGTTGCAAGCAATATCAGAATTACCATTCTGTTGGTAATAATTATTGAAAGCAAAGGAGGCATGAGAAACAAGATTGTCAGGTTCGTAACACTCTCTACCCTTCTGAATAGGAGAGCAATCTGCCATCCCCAAACCACAAGCCCAGTCTAATGCATTCTGAAGATCAATCTGAGACACACCAGCATGCGCCACACACCATGTTGTTCCTCCAAGAAATGTGGTGTTCCCTTCTGGAGGTGATAGAGTTGTCACTGGTATTGCTGACTCTGCCTTCTCTTCTTCCACAATCTTGTCCATTCCACTTGCTAAAAATTGTTTTCAGAATTAGTATACAAACAGTAGTTAAGATTATCTAAATGTCTAAACAGTGTGATTTGAAACAAAAATGACTAATAAATGACCTAGTTAAATATATGTATTTGTCATTTATAGTAAAAGCAACAAAAACTCATGATTTTGACCACTGATAGAGACTTTTGACAGCCAAAAGAAGACAAAATTGTCTTCATTTATTCAGCAGAGTTCATGAATATGGTGAACAGCAAATTTTTGGGCAGAGAGAAATGTGACTAATCTCTGGTTCGTGAAGATAAAAAAAAATCAGCAGGAAGAGTGAAAAAAAAAAGGATTAACTGCTTAAAAAAAGTCTTTTTCCACTAACATGGAGCTGTACAATTTTTGCCACCTTTGTCTTTGTGAAAACCAAGAGATGGTAAAAGAGCAAAGAAAATTCATTATCTCAACATTGTAAGAATAGTTACTTCGTTTGAAAGTGTAAACAACCCATATAAACTGTTCATATGAGAAGAAACCATGACATAAAAGAAACTGCTTAACTTGACAGAGCTAAAGAGCATGATAATGAGAAACACAGATGACAAGAAGATAGCCATAGACAAAGCAAACCAAACTCACGAACTAACAAGAATGAAAAATATAAGTGAGGAAGAAAGAACGTACGTACCCACGTAGAAATCCAGGAACAACAGAATCTGTAAAAACACAGACATTATTTTCAAACTCATGGCCACCTTGTCGCGGAAAAAGACTTGAAAACGAAACCAAAAGCGTTTGTCTTCTCTCCAAGCTCTTAAAAGGAGATGACACAGACACTCGATAGCTAAAACAATGGCACTACTCAATACTCAGAAGGCAAGGAGTAGTAAAGAGGGCATATAAATGGTGGAGTGTACGTGAGGAATCAGGAGTTTCTTGAAGAGTAATTATCTTAGTGACGAAAAAAAGGGTAATTATCATCTTTTTCTCCTTTTTTGGTCTGTAAAGAGACTAACTAGTATGTCATATTTGTGGTTCAGGTAGCTTACTCGAGTGCCTGGCTACTTCCTTTTCAGGTTTTCATGATGCGGTGGATACAATTTTACTGCAATAAAAAGGATTTTTTTCAGAATGTGCTTTAATCTTTTCATTTTTAGTATTAAAAGTTTTTTTTTTTAACAACGAGGTATCCTAAGCACCTCAGACTAATTCTCGTTTGAGTCTGGCATGACTACAAGGACGACAAAGCTCTCTTAATCAAGTTTTAACGCAACTACATAACTGATATTGACATATACAAAGTGAAAAAAAATGTGGCAAGTGCATATCCCTTCCCACACCAAAAGATAGCAAACAACTTGACTGTCCTTATGAGGGTGTGAGCAGAAAAAACTTATCCCCTTTAAAAGTTGGTCCAAGTCAATTTCAACAATACGAGTTTTTCAATATTTGATGAGAAATATGGCAGCACACATAACAACTAAAAATTAAAAATAAATAAAAGAGACTAAATTGATATTTAATATGATCCCATCATTCTCAAGAAATCTGCCCTATTATATAAAAAAAATAAATAATATAATATTTAAAATATAATATAAAATATTTATATAATTTTTTGTATTTTTATTATAAAAAGTATAATCTGAATATTTATACTTTATTATTAAATTAGAAATTAATTATATTATGGGTTGTATATTTTAAACTATAATAGTGACCTTAAAAATATCATAAATTGAGCATATTTTTTTCAAAAAATGAAAAATTAGTTGAAATTAAATAAAAATTTTCAGTATTTTAAAATAAAAAGTAAAAACTTTTGAACATATTTATTTAATTTTTTATAATTTTTTTAGAAATAAAAAACTAAGAAAATTAGATATAAAAAATTGAAAATAATTTCCTGTTAATAAAAACACTCTATGAGTTTGAAATTAGGGTGAGGTTGGAAGCGACCATGGCTAAGTAAGTGTAAAATTTGATTATGATATGGGTTGATTGTATATATATATTTTATTTTTAGTTTTTATTTGTAAGTTAGTCACTCTTTAATATTTTTTTTATACTTTTACTTATTACATTGTAAATATAACTCAATTTTGGAGCAGATAAAGTAGAATCAAATTGATATTTAGCTTAAAATAAAATATATATATATAAGTCAATCTTTAAAAATTATAAAAAATATAATAATTTAGTATATACTAAATTAGAAGTTTATATTAAGTTTAAATCTATAAAAATAGATATAAATATATACATAAAAAAGTTTAAATACATATATAAAATTTACATAAAGTTTATATTAAGTTTATATCTACATAAGTTCATTCCATACAAAATGTAATTTAAAAAGTAAAAAGTATTATTGTGCAAAAATTTTAAAAACATACATGTTTCTTCAAATAAAAAAGAAAAAGTGGTGTACTATGTAATTAATCCTTATGATATAGTGTTAGTCCATCGCATCTACTAAAATTTTATTTAGGTACCGTTTGGTATTGCACAAAAGCATTTTTAGGTGCTTGGTAAATCAAAAAGCTACTTTTAAAAAAAATGGTTTTAGTGAAAAAGTTGCTTGTTGGAGAAGCTATCGTTTGAAGTTTTTCCAAGTTTTCTAATTTTAAGCAACATATATTTTCTTAACAAAATATTTTTTTTTCAATTTTAATTTAATTCTTATAAAATCTAGTATATTTAGTATATTATTTTATGAAAACATAATTAAAAAATAATTTTTATTTATAAAATTAAAATAAATATTATATAAAAAATTAAATTTTAATATTTTCTTTTAATTTCTATTTTTCATCATTAATTTACTTTATAAAAGTATTTTTTTATCTAAATGTTAAAATAGTTTCACACTTAAGAGTAATTTTATTATGATATGTTACTAAATAGTCACCTGATTATTCTAACAGTAACTTTACAAACAGCAATTTTTTCAACAGACAAAAAAAATTCAATAGTAATTTCAAACATTCCTTAATCACTTAAGTATAAATTGGAATAATTAACACTTGATACCATATAAAAACTATCAATTTTCTTTTTTTATCAGACACAATATACATATTCCTTATATTTCATTTATCATTTTTTTATCTCTTATGTAAACAAAATCTATGAGTTAATTCATATCAAATTCCTCTTTTTTTTTTCTCTTTGTTGCTTCGATTAACCCATCACTTTTCATCATTGCACCTCCATCACCACATCCAACTGCAGGGCACAGCTCAAAGTTTATAATTTTTCTGAATATTGGTTCAATTTCTAACTCAAGTTCTGAGATCTAATTTATTATTTATGTTATTATCATATTCAACTGTTATATTCATGTTTATTTTCAGGTTTCTTTAATATTGATATTATTTTGACAGAACCATCGTTATTCTTTACATTCAGTAAATGCTAAATCGAAATTGAAGTGGGAGACACAATTCTTATCTCATAAGAGTGATTCCGTAGAAATTCAATCTTAGAAGTACATCAAGCCAAATCTTACAGAGAACTGAGTTGTTAAACTCAAGCGGCTTATATTATGTTATTTTTATAATTTAACATTTATGGAAATAAAATTAAATTTTTTCACATACATGGAATATGTTTTTGTAACTGGTAAATTGAAAATCTAACAAATTTATGCTAGAATTTTGTCCTTTAGCTCAGAAGCTGATCTTAGAAG
>CANYCX013208014.1:0-11570 GCA_948193385.1 Breynia disticha f. nivosa | reverse complement strand
AAACACGTGCATATGAATGTTCCACAAAATCAATCTATATTGCTCATAAGCCAACATATTCACACGGCCAACTAGTGGCATCTCAACATACAACAATTTGTAACTCAAAAGAGTTCATCATATATCGACATAGGAACATTCACAACTTGCACGTGAATGATCAACACATTTCAATATATATCATCAAACTCATAATGTGCCAACTTGTGGCCAACCGTTCGTGGCATATCATATCGCAACCAACTATCATACTTCATGTAATCATTGTCATCACAATACATATACATTCATATCATACGAACCTCGACATAAGTTTCTTACTTATGATCATACCACTAGTCCATAATTGTCAAACAACATTTATATCATTCTTTCTCATATTCAACACACTTTATTATGAGCCTTATGCTCACACTCATACCACACATTAAACTCTCAAAGCTCAAGACAACATAGAAATCACAATATTCCATTCATACAATCTTTCCGAAGAAAGCACATAAGCTCATCACGTTCAAAACCTCGCATATCACATATTTGGATACATTCACACAAGTTTCACATGCATAAAATCATCCAAATTTGCATACATAACATGCCTCATCATATTACACTATACATTCCATATGCACTCAACACATTTTCAACAACCATTCATGTCCACATATTTAGTTCCTAAGAACACATTTCATAACATATCGCCATACCACAATTTGTAATCATCATCACGCAAACATACAAGCAAAACCACTTTCGTTAGTAAGCCTATCAATCACAGAATACACAATTATGTCCTTGTGAAGCCTCATTTCATTATCATTTTGCACCAAGAATCATTATACAATCAAGAGTAACCATTAATAACCAAAAACCTAGCAAGTAAGTTGCATAAAGCACTTACCTCGGGTTCCGGGGTTCAATCCGTCTCCTGATTCCTGAATATCATTCTGAATATCGTTCCCTACACAATCAAAACCACATTTCCAACCCTTCAAAACACAATGTAGGTTATTCCTAACCTCCCAACCTGTTCTCTACTTAAAACCCTAAATTCTTAAAAACCTAAATCTTTTGAATCTTATGAAGAGGGATGTTTTAGGGTCAATGGCTTATGGAATCATGTTCTATATTGAAAACCTAACAAAACCCTACACAATGTACCCATTTAGCAACACATTTCAGTTAGAAATGAGGAACTTACCTGGATTTCCTTCACTTGGAAACATAGAGAGAGAGAGTGGCTCGATCGGAAGTTGAAAATTTGTTTAATTTGGTGTAGATTTGTTGTTCTAAGGTAGGTTTTATGTCTAGAAGGGTTAGAAATGATTGGGAGCAAGTTTGGGAAGTTTTTTTGATAGGTGAAGGTGAGCTATGAAGTGTATAAGAAGTGTCTTAATCCTGTTTTTAATCTCCTACTCGACCAGAACGGTTTGGGGAACGGCATGCCCATGCCGTTCACCATCCCATTATGCCTTTCTGAACATCTTCCCAAAACAAAACGGTTTGGGGAATGGCATACCCATGCCGTTCGCCATCCCGTTCTGTCCTTCTTGACAGCTTCTAAAATAGAACGGTTTGGGGAACGGTTTGCACAACCCGTTCTCCATCCCGTTCCCGACCAATTTCTTGTCATTTTTCAGCAATTCCTAATATTATTATGGTATTTTTTGGGCATTACAACAATAAACTAGCACCCAGCCTCAATAAGATCACACAGATCAATACGAACCACACAGGTAATTGTATCCACATAAGATCAATCATATATCATACATATGTGAATGTAAATGTATGAAATGAAATGATAATGTAAATTCACACAGAATGCCCTGGGTTTTGTCCACCATAGCACACAATAGTGGAAATCCTTTATGTCACACAGCAGAGGTATGACATATATCTTGAGTACACAACTCTGAGCAAAGCTCGTAAATACGGACAATAGCACACAACAAGTCCATGATAACACATAGGAATCATATTTCCACACAGGCTCATGTTATATGGATGTTTATGTCATATATGAATATATATGTATGAATGACATTCATATCAGCACCCAACATTCGAATTACATTCATTATGCACACAACACAGCACATGGCATAACACACAGCAGAGCACACAACACAGCACATAGCTCAGCTCACACAGAGTAAATTAAACAATAACACACATGTATTCAATCAATATCCAATCAAGTAATACCAAATAGGTAAACAATCTATTTCACTCTCGTAATATACCACATAGGGTCACAGAATTATAGAAAATCAATCAAAGATAGATTAACTCAATGTCAACTTCTCACTACCATACCATTTCCATTAGTATAACACTAAAGCAAACAACTCAACCAAATGTCAACATTTAACCAACCATGTTCGTTATCATAACATTAATCCAGTCCACCGTTTCAATAGGATTCTTCTAATTCTAACAATCTCAACAATTCATTATAGGCCAACTATCATTACTTTGCCTAATTAACATAGATCGAATTCAATTATGAATCAGTTTCATAAGCATAAGAACACTTAGCTCGAAATAAGCAAAATAAGAACCTAATACCAGCTAAAAACTACTCAGCAGTGTAAAGATCCCCCTATACGTAAAGAATCATATACACTACATTAATCAATCATTCATACATTAAATTCCAAGTAAAGAATCATCAAAGAATCACCTACAATCCTTAAATCTGCCATTTCTCAACATTTCCATCAAATCCTTTCAAAAACTAATCTTCCTCAATCCATCTATTCCATGATTTTCATCTCTAAAGTCATTCACATAGAATCATTCAACTTTCTACACTTAACCACAAGTATGTCCAGCAAAAATTTTTATTCAATCACTCTAAATCATCAAAGATCAATACACTCTTCATAACCTCTTTGTAAACCATACATAAACCAACTATCAATAATAGTTACCTTGTTGATTCTTGCAAGAAATCACTTCTTCTCCTTCAAAATCAACTCCCCTTAAGTTTTCTCATCCTTATCTGTTGTTTTCTCTGTAAGGGTTTTGGTTTGGAAAGGTAAAATGAGTTCTTGCCGATTCGTCGATCGAAACTTATATTATTTTAGCAAAACCGGGATCCACACATGGTGGCATGTGGAGTACGCGTGGTCGTGCTGAGGACGCGTTCTTCATGCCCACCATGCATACTTGCCAATTTTCTGCATTTCTTGATTTTTCTTTAATTATTCCTTGTATACCTTATGTCAACCTTTCATATACCTTCATAAATTCATGCTTAAACATTTATTTATCGTCATTTTTTGACAAAAAGTATCCGCGATGTTACATTACTCATCTTTCAAACATATTCGAAACCTTAGGAACATATTAACAAGATAACGCATTCCCAACACAATATTAACCATTCATACATATAACACACTAAAGCAAGTGGCAAGACACTTACCTCGAGTTCCAAGCATGAATTCATTCCCCGGCCTTCGACTTGGGATTTGAATATCAATTCCTACATACAACACAACCACATTCTACTCGTTATACACAGATTCAAACTCAAATTCCTACCCTCACTATTATTTCCACAAAACACCAAATTTTCTTACAAACCCTAACTCTTTAATCCTAAACAAATTCTATGTTTCAAGGTTAGAGACTTGTAGAATCATGTTCTATAACGAAAACCTAACAAAACCCCATTAAATGTACGTATTTTTACCCATTTCTTCACCTTGCAAGAAGAATCAACATACCTTACTCTTTCCTTCAACTCTAATGTGATGAGGAATTAGTTTAGACGGTGATAAATGTTGGAATGTGAGTGTTTTTTTGGTAGGTTTTGTGGATGGGAAAGCCTTTGG
Source organism: Breynia disticha f. nivosa (assembly GCA_948193385.1). NCBI lineage: Eukaryota > Viridiplantae > Streptophyta > Magnoliopsida > Malpighiales > Phyllanthaceae > Breynia > Breynia disticha. The sequence continues at coordinate 7,725 of CANYCX013208014.1, read as the reverse complement.
ATTAAGGTTTGAAGGTTTAGGGAGTGTTTAGGACGGTTTGGGAGGGTTTTGGTTCGAACACAATTGTTTTTCTTTCTCTTCCCGATGTAAACTCGCGTTTAATTTAGTTTGTCAGAAAGGCCGAACGGCCATGGGAAACGGCCAAGTGGCCGTTCCTAGTGGCCGTTTCACAATACCTAGCAAACCAAACGGCCATGAGAACACCCTGCCTGGCCGTTCCCTAGCCGTTCCTGGCCAAACCTCTGACGTTTTTCCACCGTACTCTCGTAATATTCTCGTAGAATTTTTCGGGCATTACAGAATGAATCATAAGGAATAAAGCTGTAGTTAATTTGTACTTCAATTCATCAAAACTTTGTTGACATTGTTCATTCCAATGAATAGATACACTCTTTCTTAGTAGTTGTGTCAGTAGAGTAGCTATAAATTAGAATCATTCAATAAATCTAAGATAGTAACCTACAATACCTAGGAAACTACGTACCTCAGTAACAGTTATAAGTGGTTCCCAATTTAATACTTCTTGAATCTTCTTTAGATCTACTAATATTCCCTGTCCAAATATCATTTATCCCAAGAAGACTACGTGATCTAATCAAAACTCACATTTGCTAAGTTTTGCATACAATTATTTTTCTCGTAATGTTTCTAACACTATTAGAAAATGTTCATTGTGTTTTTTAGCATTCTTTGAATATATTAGTATGTCATCTATAAACACAATCACAAATTGATAGACAGATGATTGGAATATCTTATTCATTAATGCCATGAATGCTGCTAGAGTATTAGTTAAACCAAATGACATAAATAAAAACTCGTAATGACTATACCTAGTTCAAAACACAGCCTTTGGAATGTCTTCTTGTGCTATCTGCAATTGATGATACCCAGATCTTAAGTCAATCTTTGAAAATGTTGTAGCACCCTACAACTGCTCTAGTAGCTCATCTATTTGTGGTAATGGATATTTCTTCTTAATTATTGCTTGATTAAGCTTTCTATAATCTATACATAACCTAAGTGTTCCATCTTTCTTTTCAACTAATAAAAAAGGTTCTCCCTCATGGTGAAACACTAGGTTTGATTAATCCTTTATCAAGTAACTCTTGTAATTATTTTTTTAATTCTTGCAATTCTATTGGTGTTATTTTGTATGTTTGTACGGATATCGATGTCGTACCAGGATTCAACTCTAGTAAATTCTGTCTCTCTATCAGGAGGTAATCCTACGAGATCTTTTGAAAACACAGACTGATAGTGTTTTACAATTGGTATTCTTTTAACACTTTCATATGTTGTTGTTCTATCAACTACATGTGCCAAATAAGATTCACATCCATTTTAGATCATCTTAAAGGCTTGTATAACTGATACTAAACAACTTGGCACAATCGTTCTTTCTCTATAAAATATTACTTTATCTTGTTATTTTGGTTCAATTATTGCTTCTCTAATGAAACAGTTGACTTTAGGTCGATGGCAAGCTAACAAATCCATTCGTAGTATTATATTAAATTAAGTTAAGTCCAGTAGGATTAAATTGGTTGTTAATTATAGATTTGGAATCTTTATTACAGAATCTCTATATACTGTCTTTATCCACATTATTTTGCCTAAAGGAGTATGAACTCTTAGGCTCTAGGTTAGTGATTTTGGTTTTACTTTTACTTTATGTATTATTCTGGGTGTAATGAATGAATGTGTAAACCTTAGATCTATAAGTACATAAATCGAAATATCAAATAAGTACAACTCACCAATAATCAGCTCTACGGCATTAGCTGTGTCCTCTCTGGACAGAGCAAACACTCTAGAAGGACCTTATATCTATACACCTGAGGTTCCTCTGCCTCAAATAGATGTTGAACTAATAGTAGCTCCCCTGTCCCGTCCTCAACTGTAACTCATTATTGATATAGGATTGCTACTATGTACTACTAACTGTGATCAAACCCCTCTAAAGTCCTCGCTATGCACCCTTCTAGGAAATTATTTTGTGAGATGTCCTTGTTGACAACAATGTAGGAACCACTAGTCATTATCCAACACTTCTCTTTGTGGTATGTTTGACAATGGGGATATAATGATCCAGTCGGCTTGTGATTGGCAACGAGCTACCCAGTCTTCCTCTACTGGAACCTCTACCAAAATATGCTTAAAATGGATGATGTCGTAATCAGGCTCCAGTATATCCTTGGTATCCAGTACGAGTAAGGGTAACTTCAACTCTCTTCCCTGACATGCTAGATTCCTCCTGGTGTGCTATTCTCTTTTATTTAAATTCCTTTTCTTCTTCATCATCGTCTTTGAGAAGTTCTTCGTTGAATCCCTCAATTTCACATAATCCCTCATTTCCACTTTAGGGATTTGTTTAAGAATGTTCTTTTTCAAACCATCTTTAACTTTTCTACACTTGTCCTTTCTAGTATGGATAAGGTTTGTAGTGTAATGAGATAATTGGGTGAACTTTAGTTCGTACTCAGCCATCATCTTCTTCCTCTACTTTAAAGCTATGAATTCTTTATGTTTTGCTATGTATCAACTTTTGACGGATATTTTCTCTTAAACTCTCTCAAGAAATCCTCCTATGTTAATACTCGGGAAACTCTTTAGAATGTGGAATAATCTTCCACCAATCATATGCGCCTCCCTATAGTAAAGGTATAACACATTCTAAACTATCCTCGATAGTTGCTTGCACATCTTAAATGCCCTCTCAGTCTACTCTAATAAATCTTCAGCAATTCATGGATCTATGGTCCCTCAGAGCTCAAAAGCTCCTAATTTCTTCAATTCCTTAAAGTTCTTGGACCTAGTATGGTAAGAAGTCATCAGTGGATCCCTATAGACATGATAGAACTGTGGCACTGGGTGAGACATATGGCGTGTATCCTGGGGGTCTGTAGCTCTCTCTCTTTATGCATTGTCTGGGATGCGACATATTTACAATATAAAAATAAGAATGATTTAGTATGCATTTTACACAATGCACATATAAATGCATGCCACAATTCACATATGAATATACTATCTGGGGATCATATCCCTACTCTAATATCAAGAAAAAATATTCTAATCTTATTATCTTGTTAATCAAATAATTACTATTCACATGTTCTATATTAGCTCGTAATTTAAAACTTTTTATCTCTTTCATATATCTTTCATCAATTGCACTCATCTTTTCGTATATACATATTAAACATATATAACTTTTCTTTGTGATGGTTTATAACACAATTCAAATATAGTCAGAACACAAATTGGTTTAGTTAATACACCCATGGGTTCGACCTTGTGTTGATATAATACGCCTCCTATTTTGTTCAACACAACGCCTAGAACAATTAAGTGCAGTTTGTGTGAAACTACTGTAATAAAAAATACACCCAATATCAACCTATAAAAAAATCTTGTAATCAATCATAATCAACCAAATAAACTGTCTCTCTCTCCCACACACGCACGTACACACACACACATATACATATACATACATACATATGTACATACATACATGCATGCATATATATATATATATATATATATATATGTCATCGTATCAGAATAAACACACACCTCGACCTATACTAACATCTAACATCATCTCAAAACATCAACCTGTACTAACAATAGTCATACCAATCAACAACAAACAATCTATCCAAAAAAAATATGTCTTGTAGTCAAACATATGTACAGGTCCTATGATCATATCCAAAGTAGAAAGATGTTGAATAGCAGGAGCTGACCAATCTATAGATATCTATATAATCAATGCTAGAAATAAACCTGGTTCTAAAAACTTTACAAATGCAGATTTTATGAGATGCGGGCTCAGTGAGTAATCAAATATTTCATAATAATAATGACATGGTGATTCTTGTTCATTCACTATAATATCCTTGAAATAATCATATTGCACATATGAAACTAAACACATGATAAAGACTTTATAAAAGTGTTTTAGTCATGTTAGTGAAGTTTGTATATAGAAAGATAATTATCAAAGTTGTAATTAAGTACATATAAACAAGAAAAATGTGTACAACATGAATTCAAGAAAGAATTGTTCGATTAATACACGAGCTTTCTTTATTTAGAACAATGACTCCCGAGTAAAGTAACTTAATGTGTCTTATACATGAAAATGTTTATTTAACGATTTAGTGCACTAAACCAAAGATATTTAACCAAGGTTTGTAAATCATAAAAGTATGATTAACCGTATAACTCATTCATCTTAGAACATAGTCATTTGAGTTATGTGTCCAAAAGATGAAATGGAGTTATATGGCATACTTAATGATAACTCAAAGAATCTTCCTGAATTGAGATTGATTATTGCACAAAATGCTTTTACTATACACCAATCGAAGGGGAAAACTCAAAAACCAAAGAGACAGATAGTGAAAGTATTAACTATGGGTTGTTCAAGGATTAAAGTGTGATGTCAGAAGATAAGTAATTAACTTGTGAGAATGTAAGAATCATAAATCCATAATTTGCTCAAATAATACTATTTTCTTAAATAAGAGTTCATCTTTTAAGAAGAATAGTTGGAGTTAAACATATATTTCAAGAATTCTTAAAGGAAAGGAATGGTTGGAAATATGATTAAGTTTACAAAGAAAGGCAGAACAGAAATCCATATACACATGAAATCTAAGATGTGTGAGAAAGTTTCAAAGAGGGAACAAGTATCAAGGTACTTAGAATCTGTAATTGAAAAAAGCATTCCTCCGAGTTAGCTTCTGTGACACTCAAAATTCAAATATCTTTTTCCATGGCTAATAACTTATGAATCATTTTTCATACTATAATTTTTTTCTTTATTCAATTTTAAACTTATATTTGGAACACAACGATATATTAAGACTTATTGCTTTGTGCAATAACTAATTTACAGAAAGCCTCGAGCGTCAGTTAGAAAGGAAATGCAAGGAAGGATTGTAAAGGAAAACCCTGCTCAAGAAAACATAAAAGAAACTCAGTGTCCTAGAGAAAGCCCTACAAATAATTTCAAAACATTAGAAGAAATATTTTGTTTACACATCAAATATTTAAAACATATCAAAATAAGTGGATGAACTCCTCGACCTCGTAGCAATAATCCCCAAGAATCTCCAGAGGAGCGCAGAGTGTAAATGGACTACGCGACAGCCTTCCTAATCTGTACACACAAAACACAACCATAGAAAACATGAGTACAAAACTCAGTAATCGTATGTCGCTCTCGTCACTTACCTAACCATATAAAGTCTAATACACTCGTTCCTGTATTCTCACATCAGTCTCACTCGTTAAATTCTCGCTCTATAATGCCGAAGGTCCATTCTTCCTCTTATGTTTCTAAGATTTGTTATCCAATGCTTCATTCAAGTTCTTTATATAGTGTTATTAGGGTCACACATGACGAATTTTAGGTCCCTAGCTTGGCTCGGACAAGATATTAACCCTATGACATTGCAGGATATGATTTTTTATGTGAAACAACCGATTGGCACAATTAACATATGTTTAACACAGATTAACGTACGTTAATCTGCTTCAGCAGACTCATTTTACACGCACAATTCGCACCCAACACTTAGTCAATTTCACCTCAACTCATATCCTAATGAATACTTTCCAAACCATTCAACTCAAATACTTATCCACTTACTTACATCGATTATGAAAGCACATGAACATAATACACTCAACTAAGCAAGCATAATTCATTCTGCATTCCACAATTCCACATAACAAATCACACCTAAAAACATATAACATACACATTTGAGCATACCCTCAAATTTCTTATGTGAGACTCAAATTTAAAACCCTTTATTTTTAAATATTTTCCGAAATCCTTCGAAAACACAGATTTATAAAAAGAGTTATAGAAAATACAATAATTTCCAATGAATAAACCCATAACAATTTTTGCTCAATTAAAACTCTTTCACAAATAATTCAGTTTGCTAAACACGTGCTCGAATCCTGATCGGGGCAATCCTGCTAGACCTGAACATAATTAAAACAACCAAAGGGGTGAGTATAAACATATACGCAGTAAGTGTTAAACAAACATTGTTAAAATGAAGTGCAAGAGTCCAGTTAGCATGGCGTGCTAATGAACACGAGGTCGTGCTCATCCCTTCATCCCAAATGACACGGGTCATGTCATGTTTAAGCACGAAGTCATGCTCCTACAAATTATCCAGATCAATATACAATATAAGGACGTGCTCTCAAGCACGAGGGCATGCTACCATTCTGTTTCCTTCTTTATGTTTCGGTTTATTTCTAATTTTAAGCAAACACTATCAGATTCCATTCAAGCAAGGTCAGCGTCTTTCATTTATCATACCATTAATGTTTTCATATAAGAAACACACGTGAACACTTGTTTGCAACTCAATCAAACCATATACCAAAACATATACAAAGCACTATTCTCATATTTGCATATCACTTAGGTCATAATCCAACATATCAGCACTCATATGACATACCACAATAATATAAGAACCAAAACATATCTCTTCCATACCATACATCATAAGTACAAGTATCATCATAATCAATTACATTTCATAATCAATCAAATGTAATTAGCATTCATTAGTCACAAAGTAGTAATCAAACATGCTAATTATGAATGCCAATGTCAAATATGCATATGAATGCGAATGCAAACACATGCGATGCCCCGGGGGCTTCCTTTCTCATTTCACTTTCTTTTCCTCTTTCTTACGTCCTTTGCACGACATCGGTCCTTGACATGCAACGAGCACTTGCCCAGAATGTAACACCCTCCATTTTACGTTTAATTTTAAATTCTAATAGAATATTTAATAAAATTATGAATAAATTTTTTGCAAGGATATTTTCATTAATAATCAGTGGGGAGTGTAGGACGTTTTTTAGATTAAAAATCGATTGAGCTTAGTTCAACTGGGAGAGAGAAAATCAAAAGTAAGATAGTTTGTACTGTTGAGGGTAAAACCGTCTTTACGGAGAATATATATATATATATATATATATATATATATATATATATATATATATATGTTAGTTCCTATCTCTCTCTACCACACTCCTTCATTCACGTTTTTGTTTCCAAAGTTCGAACCGAATTCCGAAAACCCTAGCTAACTTTGAACCTCGACGAATCTCGGTGTTTGGGAATTGTAGGATCCGATAGAGATCTTGATTTGGTGAGTTTCTTCGACTTAAAATCATTGAATCACGTTTTTGTGCATGTTGCGACTTTCTGACGCGATATTTCATTCATTTTAGCTCCGTTTTGAGGAAAATATGACTTGTTGGAAAGTTTAAGATGTGTCGTAACCATTAGTACTCATTTTTTGTGTTAATTTATGGATAGGGTACTTGAAATTGGTGTTTTAAGTTAGTAGGATAAAAGTGACGAGATTGGGTTTTTAAACCCTAAGTTCGGTTTGAAGTATCATTGTTAGGGGTAGCTTCTTCGGGCTCTAATAAGGTGAATTTGATGGACAATTTAATTGGGTCTTTGATGATGCATGAGTAATTTAAGAATAAGGAATATTGTTTAGGGTCTTGGAGAGAGAATCAGAAGAACTCGAGTATAGGTTGTGTATTGGATAGTAAGAATCGTCGAATTATGCCTTCACGAGTTTATTAAGTGAGTTGGAGTTGGATAGTAATAAAAGAAGAATGAAATTTAATGAAGGGTAGGTGAAGAAAGTTAAT
>CANYCX013207443.1:0-11624 GCA_948193385.1 Breynia disticha f. nivosa | reverse complement strand
ATTTTTCACTTTTTATCTTCCGTCAATCGTAAATCAACCTTCCGTAATTATTTCCTAAATAATTAAATGTTAATTTCGCGTTATTTTATTAACGAAAAAATTTTCAGAATGTTACACCTCAAATCACTCCCCTCGTCTTACAGATCCTCCTGTACGTAATTCAATACAAATATGGTATTACTTAATCAATTCATCATTGATTCTACCTTTAGAATCATTAAAATCCTATTATCCATCAAAAGACATCATTTTAGTAAGCTTTCCTCATACTCAATCTGTCCTAAGGCAACCAATTGATGTTTTCTATCATCCAAACAGTTACTAATCATCAACCAAACCTGTTGCAACTTTCTATCTTTCCAGAAATCCATAATTCACAAGTTTTCCAAAAATTCGAATTTCTTGAATCATGCCCAAATCTTATATTTTGATGTTTTTGGTTGATAGATTAATGATCTATAGCAAAAACCCATCAAAACCATACCAAATACATCCATTTTACACATCGAATTCGGATCGAAATCAGAAAATCCTCTTTAAAACCCTAAAATAGAGAAACAGACCTTTAAGGCATGATTCGGTGGAAGATCCGCAGTAATCCTTGTGTTTGTTGGTTGATTTAGTGTCTAGATGACCTTAGGAAGTAATTTGGAGGTTGAGAGAACGTTTGGAGGTTTTTAGAGGTGATTTTAGGTCGAAATGAAGTGTTTCCGACCTTTTTAAAAACAGTTCTGTCGGTCTGATAACGTGCGTTATTTTGAAAATAATGTGTGTTATTTTTCAAGATGAATAACGTGTGTTATTATAAGAATAACGTACATTATTCTTGTCTGTCAGCTTCATTTTTCAATTTTTCAACCTGTTTTGATCCGATTCGATTCCATTTTGACATATTTTCCTTATATATCAATTCTAACATTTTTTAGGATGTTACATACGAACTCCGCTATTTCTCTCTTCATATTAATCCACCAATACATGTCTCGGAAATCTCTGTACATCTTAGTGCTTCTAAGATGTACCGAGTACGGAGAGGAATGCGCCTCTACCATAATGCTCTCTTTGATCTCTGCAATTTCAGGAAAACATAATCATTTCCCATAATACAACACTATCATTATCTAATCGGTGCGACATCGCCACTTTTTCTTTCTCCACTCTCTTTCCGATCTTCATTAAATGCCCATCTTCTTTCTACCTTTCCACTATCATTTCCCTCATATGGGGTCTCATCCGTATATTCCTAGCATCTTCCCCTCAATCACATCCTACTGCACTCGTAACTCCCATAACACAAATAGGGACTCAGCTTTATAGGTCACTGAATCCTCGTCATCTCTACCCTTCCGGCTCAAAGCGTCGGCGACCATATTCGCCTTACCCAAATGGTAGTCAATAGTGCATTTGTAATCCTTTAGAAGCTCAATCCATTTTTGTTGCCTCAAGTTCAACTCCCACTGAGTGGTAATGTATTTGAGGCTCCTGTGATCAGTGAAAATTTGGAAAGTTTCACCATACAAGTAATGCCTCCAAACCTTTAAGGCATGAATGATTGCGGCTAATTCCAAGTCGTGGGTAGGATAATTAACCTCTTGTTGTCTCAACTACCGAGAAGTGTAGTCAATTACCCTATTATTCTGCATAAGTACTCCGCCTAAGCCTGTCTTAGACGCATCTGTATATACCACAAAACCACCACTATTGATAGGTAACACAAGTACCAGAGCCTCCACCAACCTCGTCTTTAATTCCTAGAAGCTCTTCTAACAACGTTCATTCCAGATGAAAGGGGCATTCTTCTTTAGGAGACCGATCATTGGCCTTGCTAACTTGGAAAAATCCTCTATAAACCTCCGGTAGTATCCTGCCAAGTCCAAGAAACTACGCACCTCTGTCATATTCCTAAGAGCTTCCCACTTCTGAACCGATTTGATCTTTGCTTGGATCCGGTTTCACACCTTCTGCCAAAATCACGTGGCCTAAAAAGACCACTTCCTTCATCCAGAACTCGCACTTATCAAACTTCACATATAGTTAATTTTCCTTTAATAACTCTAGTACCTTCCAAAGGTGCCCCTCATGCTCCTCCTTATCCTTGGAGTACATCGGTACGTCATCTATGAAGACTACCACGTACCAGTCCAAGTACAGTTGGAAGATCTTATTCATCAGAGCCATAAAACCTGACGGTGCGTTAGCCAACCCAAAAGGCATCATCGTGAACTCAAAGTGGCTGTATCAAGTCCTAAACACTGTCTTAGGAATGGAGCTCTCCTCCACTCGCAACTGCCAATAACCCAAGTGCAAGTCAATTCTGGAGGTCACTGCCGCACCCCTCAACTGATTTATCAAATCATCAATTTACAGTAGTGGATAATTTTTCTTCACCGTCACTTTGTTCAGTTGGCAGTAATCGATGCACAACTATAGCCTTCTATTCTTCTTCTTTACGAACAGAACCGGTGCACCCCACGACAACACGCTCGGCCGAATGAACCCTTTCTCGAGGAGTTCCTCCAACTGTCATTTCAATTCTTGTAACTCTACTGCTACCATTCTATATGACACCACAGATATTGGAGCTGCCCCTAACACTTTCTCTATCTCAAAGTCGAGTTCTCTCGGTGGTGGTAACCCAGGTAACTCATTCGAAAATACCTCAGGGAATCTCCAACTTCTAGCTTCGTTTTATTCAAATCTGTAACACAAGCCAAATACGCTCCACATCCCTCTCGTATTAGTTTTGCGGCCATTGACGCCGGTAGTAAGTAGGATGGTATAACCTTTTGCTCGCCCACCATCAATATTATCCTCTCACCGTCCACATCAACTACCACTTCTTTCACGTAGTAGTCCACTACCGCTCAGTTTTTGGATAGTCAGTCCATACCCAAGATAACCCTAAATTCTACCACTCTCAAAACTATGAAATCTACTATATAATTCAACTTTCCAATTTTTAACTCACAGTTTCTCTGAATATGTCTCACCATAACTGTACCCCTTGCTGTCATAGACACTGCCACTATGTATCCCAACAACACTACTATAATATTCCCATCCTAAAATAAATTAAGTAAAATAAATAAAATGATTAACATGATTAAGAAGTGATTAGTGAATTTAACAAAGAGAAGATATAAAACATAAGTTAAATGGTAATATTAAACAAGTTAAGAGTCATATAGGTTAAAGTTACAAAGAAATGAATTTTTGGAGTGAAATCATCGAGAAAACAGATGCACATCACAGTGGGCATGCTGGCAACACGAGGGGCGTGCTCTTGGGAAAGTATATAAGCACTACCATGCTAAAAAATGAGCTGAGAAATGAGTTTTCATGCTGGAACGATCATGCTGGTGTCAGCACGGGGCATGCTGAGCTGCTGAACATGCAGAAATGTTGGAAATTAAAGTAAAACATGGAGAAATAGGATTGGCATGGGTCGTGACATAGTCAGCACGATCGTGCTAGGTATCAGACACCTATTTGAGCCGTTTTGAACAGAAAACTGAAGGAAAAACTTAGCAAGAAAAGAGAGAAAATAGAAAGAAGAAAAGAGAAAGGTTGGAAAGGAGAGAATTGTAGATTTTGAGGTAAGAATGGGTGTAAAACTGTAACGCCCTAGAAATTGTTAGAATTAATCTATGCTGAAAATAAATTAAAACAGAATTGAATCGGAATAAAATTGGAAAGTTGCTAAAAAAGCAGATGAGAATGGGCTGGAGCACAACCGTGCTGGAGGGCATGCTCATGTTTACTAGAAATGTTCAAAACAATACATGCACGACCAAAATAATACTCGTGCCAGAAAATCATGGCACGACTTGGAGCACAACCCGTGGTGAGGGCATGTTGACTGGGAAGTTTTAAACAGAATAGGCTAATATTGTTTCCTTGCACAAACAGAACAAATAGTTGTGTAAACTTACGAGAGAAATTGTGACGCTCAAATCAAATTCCTAACTATTTCTAATTGATTGAAAAACGTGTTTTTTTTTCTTTTTTTTATAACTATATGATGCTCACAATTTATATGCCGGTGAAATTTAAATTCAATACATCAAATAAAAATACATTGGCACTATGTAAAATGATTTATAGAAAAATCATTTACAAGTCAAATACATTTTTCCCAAATGTGCTGTGCTGACCTCGCTCGTGGACATCCTCCTGAACCTGCAAACATTCAGCAACAAATAAAGGTGAGTATATAAAAATACTTAGTATGTGAAACCCGAGCGTTGTTAAGCTGAGGTGCAGGGGAACCTTCGACCAATAAGGGCGTGCTCGTGGTACACAAAGCCGTATTCGCGCCTAAATTCCCTAATGGCTCATTGTTGCCATGTCACATACAGTTTTAAAACTTATCAAAACATGACACACTCGACCAATTCCACTTTATCACTACACAATCCTTCATCATACACATCAACATTCAACATCTCAGCACAACCACCTTAACTCTTGTACAACTAATTCATATGCAACACTTAGCAATACAACACACATATTTAATCAGTTCATACTCATCATGATCACAATTTACACAACAAAAACCCTTCAATTCATTATCCTGTCCATACTAAGAACTACACTCAAACCAGAAAAACTTATTCATAACACCTTAATAGACACAAGTCATGCGTTCATTTCCTTTTATATCCATTTTTAGATTACTCACAATCCAAAACATTTATTATATATTCATCCAAAATACCATGCTCATACCCAAACATTCAACACGATCATACATGATCCATATCATATAAATATTAGCCATAAATTACATTTCCTCATTTTCATCTTTTCATATAAACTATACAATTTTGATAAACTTTACGTGTCAATATTAATCAATCAAGTAGCTACACAGTCATTCAAACAATTGTACATATCCACTTAGTAATTCCACATTCTTAGTTATATAATTTGACAATTTATATACATATACATTAATGGAAAATTACAATTCACGTTAGTGAATTTCATGAATTTCAAATGATGATACAACTAGGCCAAAATAACTCAATTTGGAAAACATTTCAACTCACAATTAGAGTCACGAACGTGACTCAACATAGTCACGAACATGACACGTAATTTCAGCCAAATAGTGGACAGATTGCCAATCACGAACGTGACTAATTGGCAGCCCAATTCTTCCGTTCAGATCACTAGTCACGAACGTGACTGAGAAGAGTCATGACTGTGACTATTGGTAGCCAAGTTGTTCATTTCAAAATGGCACGAATGTGACAGAGGAGAGTCACGAACGTGACAGGTTGACAGCCCACCCACTTAGCATTCATACACACCAAACTCAATACACAATCACCCTTTCACAAACCAACCTCAAGAACACAACACAATTTACTTTTGAACGTTTTACAATTATTAACCATTTCACAACCAACAACAAGCATATCAATGAAAATTTTCACATATTCGTACTACACATAACATGACATCAATCAACTCTATTCATCATCGTATCATTCATCCTCTTTCAAAACATCTGTCATCATAAGTATATAAAAAAGAATACTCAACATTTATCTTGTGAACCCCAAATTTAGAAACTTCATTTTTGAATAAATGTTGATTTTGGCAACTATTTTTTCTTTTTAAAATAAATAAGTATGAGAGAGAAACAATGGGAGTAAAGTTTACAAAACCATTTAAGAAAGACCGATATTGGTCATACACAAAATAAATATTGAAATGCAGAAGCAATGGAACACATTTGCATGCCATGATACAACGTCTCGTCCATACCAAAATGACATAAGCATACACACAACATAACTCAAAACATGGGAGCTTGACGTTCTTCAGTATCGCACCGCTTAGCCTCGCCGATCACGTAGTCCCGTCACTAATACCTGTCACTCTGCACACATTCAACAACAAAACAAAGATGAGTATATAGAAATACTCAGTAAGTGAAACCCATTGTTGTTAAGCTGATGCGCAGGGGAACCTTCAGCCAACAAGGGCGTGTTTGTGGAACACAAAGCCGTATTCGCGCCTAAATTCCTTAATGGCTCACTGTAGCCATGCCACAAACAATTTTTTTTTTCTGTGTTTTATGTCTTAGGAATCATCCTCTTATCATCAAATTCCTAACCAATCATCTTTAGTTCTCATTAGACCATTTTCCTATTTTTCATAACACCAACAAGACCGTATAATTCATTATTTTCACTATCAAATTCTCACACATAACCTAAGTCCATCTAGCACACACAACTCATACAACTTAACATGGTATACATAGTCAAATCACTTCATCAAGGTTCCAATTCACAAACATACATATCACATACACACATCATTATCATCTCCACAATACTTACTCATAAACAATCCCATGACAACACTTATGTTCATCCATTTACATACTAATCTAAGTAATAAACACCATTTGAATACGTACACATTTTATTTCAAGAACATAAACGACAATTTCCCATCAATCCCAACAAATCAACACACACACCTACAAGCTTTATTCCATTCATAGGCACATGTCATAATCCCCATTGTTAACATCAACAAAACACCAACCACACCATAACATACAAACATAGATTAGCTAGGTTATGTTATCATTCACATCATCACCATAGTTCATACACATTCACTTCCATACAATCAACAACATGTATGCATAATGAATGCAAATGTAATGTTAATGCATTCCCACATGCATATGCTGTGCTCTGGAGCCTTAAACTTCGCAAGAGAGAGACTCTGCTCGATCTCTACTACTTTGGGCACAAGCCTCTTAAATCAAGAGAGACTCCACTCTCTTTGCATATATTGGGAAAAAACCCCTTGTTTTCATATAAAGATAGACTCCACTCATCTTTTGCGCATATGGGACATAAGCCCCCTTTTTACATATGAGCCATAAGCTCTTTTTCATCTCAATGCATAAACATACAGTTTGCTCATGCCAATACAACAATGATATGTGTGAATGCAACTGCATGCATTATCAAACTCATCTCAAACTTTCTCAATAACACATGCACATGAATGTCCCACAAATCATCCATATCACAACATAAGCCAAACATGCTCAAAATGGTCAAACTCGTGGCACGGCCGACATACAAAATTGTAACTCACAAAAGTTCATCATCATGATCATAAAGGAGCATTCTCAACGTGCACATGACCAACCAATGCAATTCAACACATCATTCATAAAATGCCAACTTGTGGCAAGAGCAACCACAACAAATGACAAGCTAAACATGTCAAGTTTATTCTATCACTTGCTCATAAACACATCTCTTTTCATGCTTACTTACTTTTAAACAACTCACCATTCACGTTCTATTTCACTAACAAAACACTTTTATAGTGTCTTATCATCATCATTAACAATCCAAAACAAATTAACACACACCAATCATAACTCACAAAATTCTAAGCAAACCGTACAAGACATAAATCCTTACACTCAACCCAATCTTACCACATTGAATCAATCATCAAAATAACGTTTCCATAACTCTTTACTATCATCTTTTAGCATTCACAACATACCAATTTCTAATTCAAGCACATAAGGCATACACAATTCAAGTCTTACTTTTAGCTTATTTTTGCTACCATTTCAACAAAAGAACATTATTTATAAGAGCTTAACCATACAAGGCAAGCATTCAGTAGTAAGCGTCAAAGAGCACTTACCGCGATTTCCCTCGAATTCGATTCGACACTAATCTCCGATTCGATTTCTATTTGTTGCTTCCTATACAAAATGTAACACATTTCATGTCATATACATCATTCTAAGCTTAATTTCTCATTTATCTAACCAATTCATCAAAATCCCCAAAATTCTCCCACAACCCTAAAATCATCAATCTCCCGAAATCTACCATTTTTTTGTTAAATGTTTATGGATTCATAAACTAATATGAAAACCCAACAAAACCCAAATGTACTATATTTCACACACATTTCAACCTTGGATTAGAGGATTTACCTTTGTTTAAAACCCTAGCCAAGAGGAATAATTCGTTGGATGGATCGATGTGTTATGCCTTGCTGAAATCCTCGAGTTGGTATGTTTTTTTAGTGTTTGGGAGACCTTAGCATTGGTGTTTGGAAGTTGAGAGAATGTTTGGGCGGTTGTGGGATGTTTTTGTCTTGAAATAAAGTGTTTATAGCCCTTTAATGAAAAGTTCGAACCCCTCCTAACGTAGGTTTATTTTACAATTAATGTACGTTAGTCAAAATGCGATTCTGGGAAAACAGGGAAGAATAACGTACGTTATTCCCCCCCTTAAACATACATTATTCAATCTACCAGAAGAATAACGTATGTTATTGTATAAATAAACATACGTTATTTTCCATTTTCCGACACTACTTTGTGGTTTCGACTCTCTTTCGATTCTCGGCCTATGTATCCTTATGTATACGTATTTACAACTTATATTAAACATTATTCCAACTTAAATAGACATCTTTCCAACAAATCAAATGGTCATTTTTTCAGGGCGTTACAATTCTCCTCTTAAGAAATTTCGTCCCCGAAATTTAAAGCAAGTTAGGTTTCGAATCAAATTAACGTACTTAACCTCACACATTCTAACTTAAAGCTCTTAGGTTTATAATAAACTGCAAGGATCAAACATACCAACAAGCGAAAACATATTCCTATATTCCTCATCACTTTCATATAAGATAATAATCAAGGAATTCAATCCAATTAATCTTACTCACATACTCATCTTCGTAATAGTACTTAATTCACTCTATCACATTCATGCTCAAGCATGTTTCACAATTAACACATTGCACCTCAATCACAAAACAATTTACACATTCACGTAACATTATCCTTTTTCCATCATCCAATCAAACATTTCATCGTACACATGCCTTAATGAAATTAATCATTTAATCCATATGTTTGCTCTCATTTTCGTACTCACTTTTATTTATAAAGTTGCAACACCGCACTTTACGCTCACATAGGTAACCAAGGCAAAGCCTTCTGTTCAATTACACTTTAACCCTCAAATACTTCACTCGTGAATTCCTACTTAGGGCATTTCTATGCCCATAAGTTTCCAACATCTTCATACCTTTCACTTTCAGGCAATTCGCCTTTAACACACCCTATTCTCGTCATGAATCACAACGTTAACTTGTACTTCATAAATTTCTATTTTCATTATCCTTTAAATCTGGTGTCAACCATCTTCCTAGGCAACAATCGACTTAAAGTTGTCTTAAGTTCTTCCGACTTGCCATTGTAACTACTCACAATCTCTCATCAACCCTTGGTCAGATTATTGTCTACTCACATATCCACATCATAACCTCAAAGTCGCCTGCATTCATTGGGTACTCTAATGAGCACCCAAAAATATATTTACAATTCAATTTCCACTTCAACCACTAGTGGTTCATTCATAAGCTTCACTTAACCCATTTATCCAGTTCATGTACTCTCCACTTTACACGTTAAACTACTCATATACTTATCTCACTAGTGCAAGCAAATCAAAACCACATCTCGTTTATCTCTCACAAATATATCTATGCTCGCGATCTCCCATCTATCAGGTAATGCTAGCCCAAGGTAGGTAAACAAGAACATAATTTGCGATCGCAAAAGAAAGAAATGCGCAATGCAAAACTTTTTCAAAAACTTCATGTAATGTTCTACCCTTGGTCGAGAAAAATATGTAGGAAGTTAAAGAATGTACTTCCTCATACAAATTACAACTATGGCACCACCTTCAAAAGAAAGAACGAGCGATAGAAACCTCGATGATCATGCTCGATAATCAAATCCTCAATCATACCTTAGCATAGTCTCCCAATATCATCAATAAGTGATCACTTATAATAATTTTCTTTCTTTGTATTTTCTTACATATTCACTGTTGATTCCCTCGCTTTGGCGTTATTTCATTGTCTAAGTTCTCGATTTGTTCACTTTACTTTTCACTCACAATAATTAACCGATCTTCTGGGACCGTCAAGTTCACTCAGTTAGTGTAACATCCTAAAAATACGTTAAAAATACAATAAAATACAGTAAAAATACGTATAAATACGTAAAAATACATATAAATTTTTCGCGAATTATTTTAATAAATAATTTGGTGAATGATGTAAAAATAATTATAAATTATGTTTCGGAAAGGTTTAAGTCGATCGTGAAAATAAAACGACGACTATATATATTAATACGATTGAAGGGATTAAATAATTTTTAATAATTTGTCACGTTTATATAAATAAATAATTGTTAAGAAATAAATGGTGCAAAGATTATGACAATTATATTTAGGTTAGGAATTTCGAGAAATTCGAAATCGAAAATTTATTTGAAGTCGTGGGTAAATAAATTACGAAGCGAAATGAACCCGATACGACTTGGAAATTTAAATCTTCCACTTTGCCAACTCCACTCACCCGACACATCCCACCATTTCCTCTTTCTTTTTCTTTTCTTCCTTCTCCTCCTTCTCTCTTCTCATTCCTCAAACGATTCTTCTTCCTTCACATTTCCAATCCACTTTCAACCCTAAAATCCATCAATTCTTAGCATAATCTTGGAGCTAGGAAGTTAAGGAATCACTTGGGAGCTCTTATTTGGTAAGTTTTCTTTAAAAAATTTGAAAATCTCGTATGAAATCAAGCCTTAACTTTGAAGAGTCATAAAACCTTCATTTTAGCTCCATTTAGTATGAAATTAGGTTCTTTAGGAAGCTTAGCATGTATACTAAGTATTGGTAGCAAGTTTTGGTGATAATTCTTAGTTTAGATTCATGAAAATGGTGATTTAAGAGGGGATGTTCAAAAATCCGAAAATGGGATTTGTTGACAATGAGTTTATTTTGAAGAAATGTAGTTGAGGGAGGTTTATTGAAGTTTAAATGGTTATAAATTATCGTTTATTGAACCATAAACAGAATTTTGTTATTGAGGGGGAGAGGAAAACCTAAAAACACTTTGGAAATTAATATATAAAAATAAATAATAGAGGAAAAGAGATAAGATGTAAGAATAAAATTAAAAACATAATTTGGTTATTTAAATTTATAGTTAATGTATGTAGTTAATGTAAAAATGTGTAAATTGTGTTTAGGAAATCAAAATCCCGGAGTGGAAGGTTCGAGGCCGGAGAATTAAACGTGTTTTTAAGGTAAGTAACAAGAGCGCAATTTCCTATGCACGTATGTATTTTGCATGAAAAATATGTGATTGATTGAAATAAGTATTTTGTAGCATAATATGATGATATATGTTGGATTGGTTGGTGTTATTGAAATGGTTGGTGATATTGTTGTGATTAATATCAATATTAGTTGATTTTTCATGGTATGAAAATGCATAGATAATCATGGATTATATTTTTGCTGAAATTGTTGTTGTTGATTGAAAGTAAATTGATATGTTGGAATATGTTTTGTTGTTGTGATGGATTGAGGAAAAATTATGTTATGAATTATGATGCTATATTGTGTTGGTTGAAAATGTATGATGTTGTTATTGAACATTTCACATCATGCATTCATTGGGCTCTTGGGAGCATGAAAAATTGAATGAGGGAGGGTTATCGGCCATTAGGGCGTAATTGT
>CANYCX013207146.1:0-15147 GCA_948193385.1 Breynia disticha f. nivosa | reverse complement strand
TGTCCAAACTACGCGGGGTCGATGTGACCCCGCTTAGTCCACGTCACACTACGCGAGGTCGGAGCGACCCCGCGTCGTCTTCTACGACCACGCTTAGTTCCTTGCTTCGTCGAATTTGCTGCCTTTTCTTCATTTTACGATTCAACAGGGGTGCACAAGTCATCCTACAAAATAAGAAACAAATATAAATAAAGACGACATATTTTCGTACCAAAATAATAAAATGACAATATAAAATCAATCACAAAAATATGATGAGCAAAAATGAATTGACTCAAAATACCATACAAACTGTACCAATTCTAACTGAATTAATATTAAAATTGATATTAACAAAATACATATAGATAAGAGATTTGCAAGTCGACTTGCTTTGGTTCAGTTGCAGTTTAACCAACTAATAAACCAAATTGATCTTAACCAAATAATATTAATATATATATATATATACATTAAAATCAAGTTATATTTATATAGAAATTTTAACATTATTTTACACTTTCTCTATTAAATCTAATAGTGTTATTCTATAATCTTTTAAAGCATTCAATGAGTTAGAAACCAAAACAAATAATAATATTGCATAAAATAATTAGATTTTATTTATATAGTAATTTCTGGAAGCACAAATTAAAATATTTGATTAAATTGCTAACTGAATTGAACCAGTTGTTAACCAAACTGAGTCAGTGGTTGACCGAACCAATCGATTTGTCTAAACTACGTTCCACTGTAAATTTTGTGAAAAAACTAAACTCTTGGATTCGGCTAACAATTCAATTGAAAAATCGACTCGAACTGAACAATATTTAACGCTAAGTGGTATTATAATTTAAAATATGACCAAAATATTACAATTCTATAGTTTAATATAATCTAACTTAAATTTGTAGGTTTTCTATTTTGAACAATATTATTAATTCATTGTAAATGATGTTATATTTTGTTAAATATTATATATTTAGAAGTTTAGGTGTTAACATAATATATTATTATCTGTGTCACCACTAAACTAAGAGGAAAAAATAATATGTTAACTGTTCTAATTAAATGTTATTTTTTTTAAGTTAAAGGAGCCGATAGAATATAAAATCAACTGAGAGGTTGGAGAGATAATAAGTCTAAGTTCAAAGGGTATTTTATGTGTTCATGTAGACTTTTTTTTGTCTAAATTCTGGTATTCTCGATCTACTGAGCCGAGACTAATTCGGTTCGGGAAGGAGTTCTGGGTGGTTAGGTTCTATTCTCCTCCCAAGCGGCGTTGTAGAGAATCGAATCGCAGTTCGCCCTACTAAGTTCAGCCACAATCACTACTGAACCAAAACACATTTGGTTGTTCATGTAGACTTATATATTTATGTTAATTATCATATTGACTAGTCCATTCTGAGTTGGCGGCTGAGTTGGCACATGATGATATGTTTGTAGCATAACACGCAACCCTATTGTAGTGGAAGGTGTGTTACGTATTTGATGTCACACGTGGCTCTCTATTTTGTATTCATTTGTGTATAATTTTCTCTCTTCTCCTTTAGAGAATATACTTGATGATGCTTCTCTACTCTTTTCTGCATTCTTGATTTTTCCATCTAGATCCTGTAATTCTAGATGGTATCAGAGCCAAATTAAATCGACATAATTCTTTCTCTATCAAAACACTTTCGATCGATCTATTCTTTAGTTTGTTTTATAATCTACACAATGAAACTCCAAATTGAATCTTCGTCAAATCCTAACTCTGATTCTTCGATTTCTTGAGCTACTAATCCTTTTTACTTGTTTAGAGTTATGATACAACATACAAACTTATAGGAATGTTCTTGATGGGGTTGGATCTAATAGCCAGTCTTGGAGGTTTGACTCTCGGATGGAGAATGATCCGTATTTTTTATAAAGTTCGGGTCATCGAAGTGTAATTTTTAAAACCACACTCTTACTAAATGCAATTACTTGCAATGGCATGCTATAATTGAGGGCCGAATACGTACCAACAAATATTCTTTCTAACATTTAATCTTGCTAAATAATTTTGTAAATATATTAAGCTTATCTTTGGTGAAGAGTTCCAATCAACTTTTACAAGTAAAGACGACGACCAGAGGTCCAATCTAAAAAATATATATACTTTGCATTGGCGTTTCATGAAGTATGCAACTAATGAGATATCACTCGTCTGGTCCCTTGTGTTTTCCAAGTTGGGTTAGGAGACAGATAATGACCAAGTCTAATATCATGGTAGCCTACCAAATTAACATCTTCGATGTTTTAGCTGCAAGTATTTAATTAATGTCCAATTAGGTCATCCACTAATTAATGATACTTTTAACAAAATCATTTTTCTTTGTTAATAATATATCTAGTATTAGATAAATATAGAAATATTAAATGAATTATAATGATATTAGTTTTGAGATTATCTAAACTAATTAGTAATTAAATTTTATTAAAAATTTTACGATTTATATCGTTATAAACTCACGCATGTGTACACGTATAATTCACCTTTTTTTTTAAAAACGTACAATTCACTTTTTCATTGTTGAGAGCGATGTTGGATGACAACCATATGCTAGTGGTAGAGTTTGTTTTGAGTTGGTGAAGCCATTTAAATAACAAGACACCAAATTGTTTAATAATATCATGTCATAAACTGCACTTAAATCACAACAGCAGCCGAATAAACCGCTCCAAAAACACACTTCGAATAAATGAGAAGTGATTGAATGATTTATAAGAAGCTGGACCAATGATATAATCGAAAAGAGACTGAGTGATTAGTTTATTGATCGAACCGGTAATTTATTGGTTCAACCATAATTTTAAAATAATATAAATAAATAAGTATATATATATACAAAATTATTTAATTCTTAAATTATTTAATTTTTTTAATATTTAAAATTGGTCTGGTTCACCGGTTCGCCTGTTTTCATCAGTTTAATACCAGTTCACTTACAAACCGATTTGAATGGTGAACCGAGATTGGACCAGTGATCAGTTTACTGATTCGATCGGCAAATTTGATGCGATTTTTATAATATTATTTATAAGTATAAGTTCGTCGCTATTAAATGAAACAAATTTAATCATTTCTGGGGTAGAAAATTTTTTACCCGCCTGATGAGCTAAGTGTTCATAAAACTGGGAACTCTTTCGTACGGATGCAATGCATGCAGCTTCCTAAAATGGGATTGTAATGAACTAAATGCGCAAGTGTAAACGCCACAAAATAGAGCAAATTGTCTCCACGAAAACAACGTGAAAATAATAGAAGCATGAAGTTGGCTTTTTCTTACACACATAATTATCCTACAGTTTCATGAAGATATTAACAACTTATATATACATTAACTTTAATTCCAACTGGCTTCCAATAAATATTAGGTGAAACTTTCTTAATTGTATCTTTGAAACTTTTGTCCATCCACTGCCCAACTTGGTACTTCACTTTCATTTGCTTGGTCCCCTTTTTTCAATCATTAATTGTTCTCACCCTTCAATATTACTACAATACAATTTTAAAATATAATAATCATCACAATAATTGATAAATCAATTTAAATATCTATTATACTAACATTTAAAATATTTTTTCAAAAATAAATCTCTCCAAATAAATAGAATTTAAGATTACATTTACTGCTGTCATATTAGTATAGGTCCACTTCTCTTCACCAAATTTATTCTTACACGACATTATGGTTCCTTGAGATATTATTAGCCACTATTTTCTTGGTTTTGGTCAACTGATGACGACCAATTTCTTTTTCCATTTTTCTTCATTAAACAGATAAACAATGCCACATCACCCTCTTCCATCCGATGTGACTATGGGAAAGCTGGATGGATCCACCAAATAATGTTTATTCAATTAACTCCAGTGAATAATCACAAAAAAGATAGACCCTTAAGTGCTATTGATGAACTGCGTTCTAAAGCTCAATTATTGGATTCAACGAATGAGAAGCTAACTTTTCCTTTTCATTTACATCTCGTATTTTCATCTACGATGATAATTAATTTAGAATCAAAGTAGAAGACAAGACATAACTCTTACCTCATAGACAATTCCGTTGGAATTTTACTCTAAACAAACTGAGTTACTAAGTAAAGTAATACTCCATGAGTGAGAAGCAAGTAATATAACCAAGTGGTTGAGTTTTCAGAGCTTTAAAATCCTCGATTAGTCCGACCATCCTTATCGACAAGTCTACCAACTTAGATAACCTTCACCATGGGTTCAAAAACAAAAAAGATAACCTTCACCAGATCTTTATCACACATATTTTCAAATTATTTAATTGAGCTGTTGGACATACTTAATAATCATAACTTTCATCATTTCAAGCTCTTAATTATGAACACATACTTAATAACCTCCGAATTGATTTTCCTTCAAAGATAATATGATAACGTTTAAAATATTTTTGTCATTTTACGAATTTTTTTTATTTAAACCTTCTCACTGCAACAATGGTCTTTATGACCCTTTATAGGACGCTCACTCCTAGTTCATATATCAACTACAGTTTGTTTTCAACTAAAAAGATTTTCCATTGAATTATTAAATTTTTATGAAAATAAATTGCATTAAAATGGCTTTCCTGATCATTCAAAAATTCTAGATCAAGTGATAGACTCTAAAGTTAAAATATTGGGTATAGAAAATCTTTAGAGTTTTAGTGAAATATTTTATTTTACTTACAAAAAATCATCCCTACTTCACTATACTTGAATATCAATTTATCTGACTTGTGACTAAAAACTAAGTGTGGAATTTGTTTGGAATTTGGATGGCTTTGTTTAACGCAAGTGCCCAACATTTGATGTTATGAGTAAGTGACAGCTGGTGAAGGCAGGCTTCCAATTGAGGCTCTTGTTTTAAATTTTCACTCAACCAATTAATAATACAAATGCCATGAACTCATAGCTGTCTTCAAACTACAAATCAATAGTAATGTTTGTTAGCCAGATTGAGACATTTTCATTATTACACTTTTGGACGTAATTTCAACAACTGTCCTTCTCCCATAGCTGAAACGAATTGACTGCCCTTTATTTTTTCGGCCGAGACCACCCGGTATTTCTCATTTTTTATAAGGATTAATCTGGAATCGGAGCAGCGCACAACTCGTGTTTTTAGAAGGCAACTATGCTGAGATTTGATTCTAAAAACACACCTAACTAAACCTTTCAAAGAATTGAGTTTCCAACTCAACTAATACGTCATGCGTATCGAATAACCTTCATATGCTGCCCTCCCTTGCACTAATATAAATACCAACTCTTCCAATGCTTCCTCTACACACCAACTTCTCAACTCAAATCTTCTTAATTTTCTTTCATATTACAAGATCAAAATGTCCTCTCCTGCTCTAAAATTGATTTCTGTGCTTATTGCAGTTGCGTTTTGCGAGTTTAGTTTAGTGTGGGGTGGTAATTTCAACCAGGAATTTGATATCACTTGGGGTAATGGTCGCGCTAATATACTTAACAATGGCCAGCTTCTTACTCTCAGCCTTGACAAAGCCTCTGGCTCTGGTTTCCAATCCAAAAATGAATATTTGTTCGGAAAAATCGATATGCAACTTAAACTTGTCCCTGGCAATTCTGCTGGCACCGTCACTGCTTACTACGTAAGTTCTCTTTTGCCTTTTCAACTTTGTTGCTCTTCAATTTTTATTTTTTAATAAATTCAGCGTCTACGCGGTCGCTAAATTAGCGTTTATGTGAGGCTAAATTCAGTGTCCCCGTAAACACGCTAGTCGAAACATTCAACTCATTGATGCTCTTAAACTTGCCACCCATTTATCGGTTTTGTATTATTGCAGCTATCGTCGAAAGGGTCAACATGGGATGAAATAGACTTCGAATTCTTGGGGAATTTGAGTGGTGATCCATACATCCTTCACACCAATATTTTCACGCAAGGCAAAGGCAACAGAGAGCAACAATTTTATTTATGGTTTGACCCTACTGCAAATTTTCACACCTATTCAGTCCTCTGGAATCCCCAAACAATCATGTAAGCTTACCATACAAACCAATATCTTACTTACCTAACCTTTTCTTTCAAAAATAATTTAATGCCTCTACTTGCATTAAAATTATTAACTAAACCACTTTGGTCCACAAATCTTTTTTTGTCTAAACTCATTACATTTATATGATAAACTAGCACGAGTAGTTTTATTAAGAGTATAATATTTTGTCATCTTAGTGTTATATATATGCATAACTTTCATTTAGTTTTTATAGTTTTTCAAAAAATTATAGCGATAATCAAAATTTCTGTTAATTTTAATGACATGACATTCATAATTCAATTTTTGTAGTATTTAAAAGCCGGCAAAATTAGCGTAAATATTAAATTGAATTAATTTAGAAAAAACTGATGGACCATTATAATTAATTGAAAAAACGCAAGAGATATAATATATAGAAGATAAAATATTTTATTCTTTTATTAATTAGTTAGTAACAAGAGAATAATTGTGACAACTTTATCTATACGTACGTATGTTTTCTATGAATTACCATTATTTTTTAAAACATACTACAAAACTATTTTTATTTTTTCAATGATACCAATAT
Organism: Breynia disticha f. nivosa; assembly: GCA_948193385.1. Lineage (NCBI taxonomy): Eukaryota > Viridiplantae > Streptophyta > Magnoliopsida > Malpighiales > Phyllanthaceae > Breynia > Breynia disticha. The sequence continues at coordinate 8,553 of CANYCX013207146.1, read as the reverse complement.
ATATATATTTGATACCCTGCATATTCCAAAACCAAGTATGCTCACATTTTTCCTTTTAGATTCTCTGTGGATGGAACTCCAATCAGACAATTCAAGAACTTAGAAAACAGTGGTATCCCATTTCCAAAGAATCAAGCAATGAGAATATACTCAAGTTTATGGAACGCAGATGATTGGGCAACAAGAGGTGGACTTGTGAAGACAGATTGGAGTCAAGCACCTTTCACTGCTTCCTACAGAGGCTTCAATGCCAATGCTTGTGTTTTTTCCAATGGAAGATCTTCTTGTAACTCAAAATCCAACACCACAAATTGGCTCTCTCAGCAACTTGACTCGACAAGCCAAGCGAGGCTTCTGTGGGTTCAGAAGAAGTATATGATTTATAATTACTGCACTGATGGCAAAAGGTTTCCTCAAGGATTTCCTCCTGAATGCTCCAAAAACTAAAAGGAAAAAGAACAAACTTATTTACTAAAAGATAATTTTATTTATTTTAGTACTTTCATTTTTGCATTTTTAATAAAAGTTGCAACGTGTAAAATATGTATAGAAAAGTTAAGTTTTTTTTTATTGTTTTTCATTTCATTCTATGATCATATTGTCAATAAAGAATGTATGATTTTGTCTGTGTTGATATAAAAAAATACTAGTGTCAATTTTGAACTAGATTTTAACACTGCAAAATTTTGTGGCTTTATTATTATTATTCATTTTTCAGAAGATATAACTGTAACCATATAATCACTAAATACGGTCAATCAAATATGAAAAAGAAATATCATAAAAATTCATTAAAATTACTTATTATTTTATGAATTAAATTATTTGAAATACTTTTTAATACAAAATTAAACATATTATAACAACAATTTAATGTGTATTTATAAGAGAAAATTATGCGGCATACAGTTTTATCTTTTTTAATCATAGGATAATGTATTTGATTTTTAATTTTCAAATTAAACTTTTTTATTGCACTTATACTTTGACTTTTACCCCTAGTACGATTATTCTTTTAGTCTTGTGTTTAGGTGACCCATCATTATATACATTTTTCAGCTCAATGTGAGCACATTTTATCCAGTTGTTTCTAAATTTTTCTTTCATTCTCTCTCTTTTTACATCGATAAATTTAATTTCTCTCCTCATATTTCTTCTTCTTGTTTTCCTCTCATTTCTTTCATCTCATCTTTCTGTTTTTATTATCTTTCTTAGATTTTTATTGCAACAACTTGTCAGAAATTCAAAATAGGACATATGATATAGTTAATAAACTATTAAATTGTTGATAATTTCTTGGTAAAAGTAAGAAAGCACCATTGATATGATTTTCTAAAGCTGGTGAAACTTTTTAGAATGCTTCTCTTAAGACTTTTAAGTTTATTTATTTTTATTGTAGTTATTTTTAATTTTTATTTCTATATTTGTATTATATGTTTTGTTTAATCTTTTTTTCTTTGTGTAGCTAAAAATGGTGAGAAAATAATCTAGATCTACTATTGTGTCTAAATATGAGAATCTTGGTAAATCTACAAAGCTTAGTTTTTATATTATTTTTTGTATTTTAATTTTTAGATTTTGATTTTTTGTCTTATTATTTTTATTTCTTAAAATTTTTCTCTTTTTATGTGTCTTAATTAGAGAGTCTTGGTAAATCTACTAAGATAATTGCAAACTGAATTGTATACATCATATCAACTTCTTTTTTTGTACAATGTGTAATGTATCATATGCATTAAGAAGTGATTATTTTTTATATTCATAGAAGTATTAACTAAATATAGTTGATGTATATTTGTTGTATACATAATACCAACTGAATAACTACTGAAATATATTTTTTGTATATATTTGAACATCATCTTAACAATAACACATTATCATTATTTTTAACAATTTTTTTGACATGATATAGTATGTGTTCGTTGTATATATTGATATCAACTTAGTAATAATATATTATAATTATCTTTATTTTTTTAGTGAAAGCATTTTTAATGTGGTATAATATGTTTTAAAATTAATATATACTTATATATTTGTATATGTTAATGTCAATATTAATTTGTAAATGTTACTGAATATCAACTCAACAACAACAATTTTATCATTATGTTAATTTTTTTTATCAATTTTTATACATGATATGCATGCAATCTAAACTCAATAAATTGCTTAAGTACGTTGTATACTCTATATTTCCAGTGAAATTTTTGTTCACATCTTAACATGTTGAAGATATTAATGATAATTTGTATATGTATATTAAGTAAGAAAAAGAAAAACAAACAAAAAAAGGTAAAAAGTAGAATAAACCTCTAAATAAGTGACAATTAGATTTTCAATTTAGATTACCCAAAAGAGAAGACAATGCACTAACTAGTAGGGGTGCTAATGGGAAAGGACGGGATCACAAATCTCAAGTCCCATTCCTGTTTCGGGAATTTTTATTTGAAGATCTAGACTCATACCATAGGTTAAAAATCTTCATTCCTTCTCGTCCCAAAATTTAAAACAGGACAGGACGATGACTGGAGATTTTGAGACGAGAAAAAAGTTTCAGGATGGGACGAAGATCGAAGAATTTTCAAAAAATGGCTTTATTTTTTGCAAGAACCAACAAAGCAAAATATCATCCTTATAAAATTTAACAAAAAAAACTCATTATTAGTAACACAAATCAACAAAGAAAAAAGAAAAAGCATCAAAATTAATAATTTGTTATCATCATCCTTCCACTTTAAGTAGAACCTAAAATATCTTCTTCATCATGTCCATTAATACCTTAGTATTAATCATGTAGACACAATTAATTTCTAAGATAAAAAATAACAAATGAGTAAAATATAACCTCATAACATTAATTACCAAATTTAGTCGATCAACTATAGTTGAAATAATATTTAAATGTTGAAATATATATATGTGTGTGTGTGTGCGTGTGTCACGACCCAAATTTGGGCTCATGACTAGCGTACAGCTCGATCAAATTACAAGAATGTCAAAATTAATATGTCATAATTCCAATTTTGTTAGTTAACAAGACATTTGTCTTATATGACAGAAAATTTGATTTTATTTCCTCAAATGTCATATATAAGATAATATAATGTAAGCGATTTAAATTTTATTTTTGAGGATGTAGTTCAGATGAGATGACGTTTGTTGAGTATGTTAGATGTGCAGGATTGATACTTTTCTTCACCAAGCTTTTTCAACTTTTTTATTGTCAATTTCTAGTTAACGTGTTGTCAACTTGCAGTATGCAAACAAAGATAACAAGTTACAAAACCTCAAACAGTAAAGTCCTAATTTTTAAATCAGTGACACGCATTGCTGTCAGGTTAATTATAAAAGTAAAGTCAAAAAAAAATTGACAACAAATTGACACAAATTTGACAAAAAATAAACAAGTTAAAAAATTACAAAATTTCAAAAAAAAATCTTAAAAAATACTTGTGATGCCCAAATTCGACTACCACTCAATATATATAATTATTTCTCAAATGGTACTAGAACTCAGAATTCACAGGTTTTGAAAATAATAATTTAATAATAATTAAAGAGTATAGATGAATTTATGCACGTGCGATTTATAGTTCAACTATAAAAACTTTCTACGAAATGAAATCAAATAAAACACAAATTGGCATACAAACAACATCAATAGGTATATATATATTACGAATTTTCAATATATATAAACATGGCATTAGTTTTTAATAAATCTTCAGTGCACGGCTCGCCCTGGTTCTTCGATCTTTCTGGTAGCAAGATCACCATCTCACCTCTGTTATACCTATAAGATATCTGCCCACACAGCAGACATAAAAAGCAGTGAGTTGTGTAACTCAATAAGTAACACTTACCTAAATGGACAACTTCCCTAAACAGTTGGCATTAATACACACATGCACATGTTTGTATATGTATCACTCAAAATAAATATCCAATACATGTATTCAATCTTTTCACATTTATTCCAAGTATAACTAATCAACCTTTCCATTTTATCTTATGCCCTTCCTTTTAATGTGTTTCTCAAATACTCATAAACATAATTAATCATAAGATATGTAACAATTAAAACTACATACTTGTACCTGAACATGGTATTAATGAGCACACATGAACATACTTACAACTTTCCATACAAATAAATTTATCCCTTTTTCCATTCTTATGTACACAACATCGTTTTCCAAATTTCATCATCAAACTAAATAGGCATTACCCATATAATACATTCAAACTCTAATCACTCAATATGTCATCAATTCCATGAATGCACTTAAACCTTCAAAGGAATATATATATATATATATATATATAACAATTGTCCAAAAAACAGCACTCTAAGCGGGTTGGCATGGACTACGCGTGGTGGTGGGCAAGTACGCGTGGTCATTACCACCACGCGTAGTTCGGTACATATACACGCACAGTGGTAGTTAAGTACGCGTTGTCACAGCGACCACCCATACTTAGCTACGATCACGCGTAGCATGCTGTTATCCTGGAAGAAAATCCAACACCAACTCATAATCTTCAATCAATAACTCACTACTTAACATACACATTCTATAAACAATGTAAATCCATCATCACATATAAACTCCATTTTCAAATACACAAAACCACCATACTTACATTCCATTTGTCTAATCATGGCATCAATTCCCCTGTTTCAGCAATTCAATTAACCGTTCTTATTCCATATTTAAACACATCTCAACATATACTTTCCACAATCATAGTTTATTTACACTTGTGACCATATCAATTAGTTCAATCATACATCATTTATAGATCACACCACCACTTGTAATAATCATATTCAACCATCTCATAATCATTCTCTGCTTACACAAGTATAATCACATATAGACATGCATATCATCAATTCACAAGAGCATATTAATATGATCTGAATCACACAGTCTGGTCACGAATATAAATCTAAATATATATCTACAACACAATTCAACTCTTATGATTTCCATAAGGCTAATTTAGTGCAAACTGCTGCACTTAGCCATTTTCGACCTCTCTGGATCCCGCACCTGCATATCCTCATACATACATACTTGCAACTTATTTGAAACATCATTCGAACTTAATTGAACATCAATCAACCTTTAAACATAAAATTCATAAACTTTATTAAGATCAAAACCACCAAATTTAACTTCAACTTGCACATTGTTTAACCTTCCATAGTTCATACTTAGAACCATAACACTTATGTTCCTTTATACATACCATATTTCAATTAACCACACCATTGATACAAACATTAAGCCATTTGGTTATTAATCATTATCCCACAAGTTTATACTTCATTTTATTCATAACGCAAAACCATGATCTTGCCATTATTCCATACAATTCAGCACATGCACATACGAGTTTTGTTCCATTCTTGGACCCGTTTCCTAATCATCATTTTCCATAATTTAACCTCTCCCATGTCATGATCATTATTTCAATTAGAAATGTACAAATTTCCGGGGCGTTACAGCTCTCCCCCTTAAGAAATTTCGTCCTCGAAATTAGGAGTAAGTTAGGTTCCTGAACTAACTTAACTTACTTATTCACACGCTCTAACTTTAAGCTCATAAGCCTTTAACACACTATAGGGGTTACACATCTAACCTTTGCAATATACATATAACTATGCTCGCGATCCTTCATCTATCAGGTAATGCCAGCCCAAGGTAGGTAAACAAGAATACAATTTGCGATCGCAGAAGAAAGAAATGCACAATGCAGAACTTTTTCGAGAAATGCAAGTAATGTCCTACCTTTGGTCAAGGAACTATTCAGGAAAGTCAAAGAAAAATGCACTTCCTGATACAAGGTACAACCCCGACACTACCTTCAAAAGAAACGGCGAGCGATAGCAACCTTAAAGGATCACACCTAACAGTTCCTATCCTCAATATATTCCTCCATGGATTTCTAAATCTCATCAATAAGTGATACTTCTAACAAATTTTTCCTTCCTTCGTCACTTCTCTCGTATACATTATTGTTCTTTTCTCTTAGTGGAGCCAATTACACTCCCTAAATTCTCCACTCAGCCATAATTCACATAACATCATTATTATATCTCGTAGTAGCAACAATGTCAGTTGTAGTATCTAAATATCACACAATTTCGAAACACCAATTATAACATTTTCACATCTCAAAATTATCACTTCCCTTTTTCCAATCCACTCAATAAAGAATCCACAAACATATATAATGCATCACTCAAACTTATCCTCCAGGGAACATCCATTCAATCCATAATCAATTACTTCATGCAATCTCACATAATCGTATATGTGCCACACTCAATATCGTACATGATATGGAAGCATACTCAACCTGTTAACGAGGTTTCATGCATTTACAAGGGTATAGTGAAATTCATTATTCTTTTTCTTGAAAGGGTAAATAATATATTTAGGCCACCATGCATTTTTCATATGGTTTATGTCTTTTCTTTCATACCATACAACATAACCCATCAGTAAGCCACCTACGCATGTTGCATTAACCACTATTCAAGAACCCATAAGTCAACATCATTTCACCACATGGACAAATTTTAAAATTCATCCAACAGTATAGTAAACACACTTCACCCTGTTTCAATCTATACCATGCAACTTCAATACGTCATGAAAACATTACCAGTTCAATTAAGGCTAATTAGAGGCACATATTTGGCACATTCTATTCATTTGCTCATATAATTTCTTTCTTATGGCTTCTAAATTTCTTCTTTCACTTTTTATCAAAATCTTGTGTTAGTTAATCTATTTCTCTCATTCTAGCACTACATCTAATGCATGAAAATTCATACCTGGTATTACATTCCCACCATCTCATACTATACATGTTTTGATTTCCTCTTTAGTGTGGTTCAATTATATACTGTACCCCCTTTATAGACAATTACTTACTCACTCAGCATTTATTAATGCATACCAAGCATTACATGTCTTTAATCTTTCTATTTTTCCCCAACACATATCAATTATATTAGTCTCATACACTGTCTCATATATCCGGCTCATATTCGCACATGATCATACCATGCATAATTTCACTCATTTTACACATACACAAATATAACATATTTGCTACTATCAGCATTTTACCCTTTTCATCATTATACATAGGCTCTCGGGACTCGACTGTAACGCCTCCATTTTTGGAAATTTTAAAGTTTTTAAGAAATATTTAGTAAATTTTGTGATAAAATTTTTCGCAAGGAATAGTAATTAAAAAAAATTGTGGAGAGTGTAGGATATGTTGTGGATTAAAAATTGACTAAGTATAAGTCGATCGGGAGAGAGAAAAACGAAAGGGAGATAGAGTTTTAAGGTCGGGGGTAAAAATGTCAATTTTCGAGCTTATATATATGTTTGTTATCCAATCTCTCCACACATTTCTCCATTCCACGTGAATTGCTTCCAAACACTAAACCAGGATTTTAAAACCTTAACCGAGCTTAAGTCTTGACGAAACTTGGTGATCGGGAGAAGTTAGAACGAGTGGAGATCATTAATTGGTGAGTTTTATGTTTTGAATATGTGATTCACGTTTTTGTGATGGTGTGGTGTTCTCATGTGATTTTCTCATTCAATATAGGTATGAATGTGTAGTAACCATGAGGACTTAATTTTAAGGTTAAATCTTGGTTTCGGGACTTGAAAATGATGATTTAAGATTGAGGGTCAAAAGTGACGTGAATGGAAAATGAAAACCTAAGTTCAGTTTTACGTATGGTTGTTAAGGTTATCTTTATTAAGATTCATTGAGGTTAAATACATGGCCAATTTTTTTGGGTAATTTATGTGTTGGAATTAATTTTGGTTTAAAGAAAATGGTTTGATAATTTTGTCAAGGAAATGGGAGGAAATTATGTATAGTTATGTGTTGAATGATAGGAATAGTGAAATTGGATTATGGTAAGTTTGTTAGGTGAGTTGAGAATGAAAATGATTAAGCAAGAGTTGGAATTAAATATGTAAGAAAGAGAAAGGATGGAGGAAATGTATTAGATACATACATATAATCATCGTAGTATGGTAAAAATTGTCATTTGGCAATTTGAGCATATTTGGGCATATATATATGTTATTAATGTAAATCTTGATTGTGATCAGGAGAATCTGATTAGGATGAGAAAGGGTTCAAAAATGAACAGTTGACGAGTGAATTGCAAGTAAGTAACTCGAGCGCATCTTTGATAGTTTGTGAGTCTGTGTGACTGTTTGTTTAAAATTGTTAATGCATGTAAATGATGTGGAAATAGTGAATTATGCAATATAATTGGTTATTGGGAGTATGTGTTTGATGTTATGTTAATTCACAAGTTTGAATCTTGAATTGATGATGGTTGGTTAAGGTTATGGATTTACATGTATATGTATTTTAGGAATGACATTCAGTTATGGAATGTGATAATTCCAAGTGAATGATTATATTTGAATAATATGCCATTGGGTGGTATTTGAGTATAACCTTATATAGGCATGTGTTTGTTATACTAAT
>CANYCX013206366.1:0-10626 GCA_948193385.1 Breynia disticha f. nivosa | reverse complement strand
AGTATTGTTTCTGCAAGTTATAGGAAGTTTAGCCAATAAATGGAATCCCAACTTTAAAATGGTTCTATGCAATAATCAATCTCAACTTTGTCAACATATCAAATATTTTTCTTGCCTTCTTCATAACTGCATCCAATCATAACTCTCATTTCTTCATATACTTCTAATTGTACTTCCATCTTTTGATCATTCATACTTGAAATCATTTTGGATACATTGCCTGCAGGAAGAATAATTTCCTTGTTAGCTGAAATAATTAGTTCTATATTGATTTGCATTAGTACTATTTCAAGAGAAGTGTTGTATTGAGGCCATTTGGACGGAAAGCATGATTAGTTAGTTTCATCTTTTTAGACCTTTTTCACCTTGAGACACCACCAATCCATCCCATATGAGTTTCTTTACAAAATTGTATGCTGACTGATTTCAGAAAAAAAATTTGTACATTGACTTAGAATCTTTCATCGTTGTTAGGAATCTCCTTCACCATCTCAGGATCACCAAATGTAAACATGAGACTGAAGTCCTGGGAATATTTCACGAGATTATCCACTGAAAACTTTCTTCTACTCATAAGCCAGTCAAAATAGCTTGTTTACGTGAACATAAAAAGAAAAATTCATTTAGCATGGATATGTGAAAAAGATGGAATGCCAAAAGATTTCTAAAATTAAGATACTTAGAAGAATACGTAGAGTCTAATTAAATTTGTAATTAAATAGGAAAATAAAGAAACAATCAATTTAATTTAATAGAGTGATCAAAATAATGGTGAAAATATTAAAATAAATTCAAAATTATGAGAAAATTAGAAAAATATTTATCTTAATTGTGATGAAATGTTGTGATTCATCTTTAATATATTTATATAGATAGATAGATTCTTTTACTTTAACATGGCATTTGGACCAAAAACCTTTGAGAAAACTACTCCTGTCCTTAAACATCTTCGTACGGCAAAAAAAAGTATCTTCATCTCACAAAAAGTTGCATTCACATTTCACTAAACAAAACACGAATAGCCATTAAAATGAAGTGGCCAAATATGCTTTAAATATCGTATAGTTAGAGTTCACTGGACCAAAAACCCAGAAAAAGATTGTTGTTAGGAGCCCAGAAATCCAAAAGACTCGATCAAGTTTGTATCTTTTGGCTGGTAGATTATGTTCTTGAACATATCTTTGAGTTTCTCATGATCCCTCATATGTTGTAAGATCAAATCTGCTTTTTCATCTGAAATATTGCAAGTCATTTTCTGAATCTCATCACCTTTTTCTGCAGAATCGAACAGCAAATCGGAGAGCCGATCCTTCTCAGACTGGCGGCAGTACTTCTCCTCCTCCATTGTTCCTGAAGTGATGAGATGATAAATATGAACAACTTTTTCCTGTCCAAGACGATATGCTCGGCTTATGGCTTGCCTCTCCACTGATGGATTCCACACAACATCAAGAAGAACAACTCTTGAAGCACCAACAAGATTAATTCCTTCGGAACAAGCTTTTATTGAAGCAAGTAACACTTTTGCCTCACTCTTTGGATCATTGAAGTCTTTAATCAGTTGTTGGCGTTTATCTACTTCTAGCTTTCCATGAATGTACAAGATCTCCCTTCTTTCCATCCACTTGAATTGAGATTTCAGTTGTTCGATTATGAAGTCCAATGGATCAATATATTGACTGAAGACTAGAACTCTTTCCTTTACAGCCTCACAAAGCCGTACGAGCTCCATGAGGAACTTGGTTTTGATTCCAACTTCAGGATTCAATCTGATCTGCCGTAAGGTTCTTTCTAATCCATCTATGTCATGGCTGATCTTTTCCATGGCGGATCCAATATCAAGTAAGAGCGAAGGATGCACTGAAAGTAAGGAGATGATGTGTTCTTTCCCAAAATAATAGCGCTGGTACATTGTTTGAGCATTAACAAGAAGTTTCTTCTGCAACTTACATGGCTCTAAAACAATCACTGAATCTCTCAAGCCAGGTAGTTTTTCTTGTAATATATTCCCCTTGTGAATATGCACAAATGGTCCAATAATTTTTCTGAGCTGGGCTAGTGGCTGAGCGTTTAAACTGTCATCTTTTCCTCTAGAAATTTGATCAGTTATAGACCCCCATATCTGTCTTGCATCAACTTTTTTCCTGCCACGCCTTGCAGACTGTTCATGGCGTTTGAATGGTATATCCTCAGCAAACTTCGGTCTTGCTAACCAAAAGATATTATAAAGCTCATCAAAGTTGTTCTGGAATGGGGTTCCTGACAGAATTACGCGCTTTTTCGTATGAACTTTCGACAAGGCCTGCCAGATAAGACTGTTTTCGTTGCGAGCAGTGTGTCCTTCATCAAGAACAATTAACCCAGATTGCTCAAAGAGGATTTTCCTATTCCTTTCAGCTTCATCCTCTTTAAACTTACTAGTTCTGGCAGCTCCAACCAGTTCTGCAAAGAGCCTGTAGCTCATGCCAAGAATGCTCCTGTCTTTTGCCCAAGAATACAACTTCACCATGCGAGTAAGTTTGCCTTTACTTGCAGAATTAACTTTGCTTGCCAGTTTGAGCGCTGAAATATTTTCTTTTCCAGATAATTCACCAGAATTCAAATTGTGAAATGGAATGTCTACATTCCACTTCTGAAACTCTGCTTCCCAAGTTGGCAACATCCCGCACGGCGCAATAATTACTGCCCTACATAATGGATATTGCTTTACATATGTCTGGAGAAAGGAAATGGTGAGGCGGGTTTTTCCAGTCCCAGGAGCATGTGATATAACACATCCTCTCTCTCCACCTTCACTGTCTTCCTTCAGCTTGTCAATCTGAATATCACCAGCTATATTTCTCCAGAGAAATTCAAACCCCTCCTTTTGATGTGGATGCATTCCTCTATCAATGCCAGGAACTATGTCCCACACTGTACCTTGCTTCAAGAAGTCAGAATCATGAGTTGATTCGGTATTGTCATCCATATGATGATGAAAATCTTCCATGGTATTGTGTTGTACTTTGAAAGAACCTCTTGTTCCTGATCTTCCAAAAGGGTTTTCACTCTGCACCACATACAACCAGATCCTCATCATGCACATGTTTATGCAAAACATGAATAATAGTAATGGATAGATACTTACAAAGGGAACTGTGAGATATTTACTCTCAGTTTTAACGAAAGAACAAAGCTTGCATATGAGTCCTATCTCTTCATCAAGTAAAAAGAAATGATCCCCTCTGTTGCAACGAGCTTCCCCATCAAGTTCAACCTCCGGAACATTATCATTTTCACCATCAACTTCCTGCTCAACGTCAAAAATCAATTCATTCATCAAATTTCAATTACAGAAAAGATATATATACTAAAGTTCTAAACGATTCCTTATATTCAATATGTACGAACATACCAAGTTATTTTCAGTGAGAGTGTCACAGAGAGCAATGGCCATGTCAGCCCAGAGCTGGTCCAGTTCTTTCTCCTCTTCTGACTTTTCTGGTGGAACACATTCCTCAACTCCAAAAGTAAACTTAAGAGGAAGACTAGGCTTGACAAGAGGCTGTGTTTCTTCTTCACGAGGAATTTCTGAATGTTCCAATATAGAATCTGCAAGAATTTTCACCACATCATGTGTTGTTTTAGGTGCACGAATACGCTTTCTTATAGTAGGCTTCTCCTTACTTACATCCTTCACACCTTTAACATCACTTCTCTGGTTTTTGCTTAAACCATTATCACCTTCACCCCCAGATTCCTTCTCTCTACTCTCCTCTCTTTCAGGATTAAGAGTCAAATCTATATCATTTGATCTCTTAGTCTCAGAATTGGAGCTTCTGAAGGCCATTTCCCGCATCATTCTAGTTTTAGCTTCATCTTTCTTAACATTTTCAGCACGATTTTCCTTAGAGAACACCATTTTCTCTTCCTCTTCTTCTTTCTCAAAGTCACTTTCCAGTTCTATAACAGAAGCCGAACTGGAAATCGCAGTTTTACTTGCCTTTTTTGCAACATCTTTTTCACCTCGTTTCGTAATAAACTCAAATTGATGTTCCTCTTCCTCCTCATAATCACTGCTCTTCACTTCACCATTATCTTTTTTCTTAGAATACTTTAAGTGTTCCACCTTTTCCTCTTCAAAATCACTACTCAACTCTTCACTACCACTGGCAGATTTTTCTTCTTTGTAATCTTCATCATCTTCTTCTACACTATCTTCTTCACTGGATAACTTCGACTCTTCTGAAGTGTCCTCAGAAGATTTGTCAATATCAGAACTTGTCATACTTTGAACCTGAAAATCACGTTGCAGTCCTGAGGGTTCCGATTCATCTGAATTTCCATCGCCATCCCCAACATTTGTATGTTCTTCTGGAAATTTTGTCTCCACCTGCAAATTATCAGAGTCTTTCTCTAAAGTTTGTGAAGTGCTTGCACCGCCATTTCCAGTAACATCACAGCCACCATCTTCGTCGTCACTGATAATTATACAATCTCTTGTTTCCAGCTGCATATTATCACTGCCATCCTCTGAACTTTCAGAATAGTTCATCTCATCTGGCTGCAAACTACAATTGTCATTCTCAAAATTTTCATCAACATTATCATCGCGAATACTAACATCATTATCTTCATCAGTAAGTTTCACATCATTTTCTCTTAAGTTTGTTACTGGCAACACATTACCATTGTTATTCTCAGAAGCTCCAGCAATGTCTATATCATTGTCATCACCAACAATGCAATCATCATCACAACTCACATTTTCTCTCATGAACCCTTCACTGCCATAAAAAACAGACCTTTTACCAACAGTTCTCTGAATGCTATCATAGTAACAACTTAGAAACATCTCATAACGATGATCAGTCTCCAAAAACTCCAAATGCTCACAATTAGATGAATCAATATCACCCCTTTTAGCCACACCACTGCCACCACGACTGTTCTTGCTAGAAGAGTTCCCTTTTTTAACCCTACCAAAGCTCACTGATTCGGTTTCTTTACTGACACTTTTTCCCTCCACTCTCGTCTTCTTGATCTCCCTATAGCATTGCTTGAAAAACTCAGCTTCCTTAGCCCTAGTTCTTTTCGCCACAGGACCTTCAATATGCATCATTATTCACATAAAGTTTCGGCCTTTACGACAAAAACACACATTCAGTACACAATGCTTTCATAATCAAACCAAACCATGCAAAGAAAATGCATCAAAACATATGAAGAGAGAACAAAAAAAAACAATCAGAAAGAGAGAAAGGTTATAACCAGGCAAATGTTGCTGCGGGCGTGTCTCTCTTTCTGTTGCCCTTCTCTCTTAATGTAAAGACGGAAAGAATTTCGAGTTTGAGTTACAGAGAGTTAAAAAGGCGCGAAGAAGAAGAAGAAGAAGAAGCGTAAGGAAAAAAGGCAGAGTATGTGTTGGTAATGAGAGAAAAGGGTTTTAAGTGGTGGAAGAGATAATATTAAAAGCAGAATAAAGATTTGTGTAGGTTTCAAGTTAAGAGAGAAGATAGGTAGTGGTCCAATCCAAGCGTCGGGTTTGGATGGATTCAGAGCGTGGCTTTTCCCTACCAAAGCACAACTCTTTGGTTTTCGTACTGCAGAATAATTGTTAGTGGATCTTCTTGATACTGATTGCTTCTTACACCAGATTTTTATTTTATTTTATATTATTTTTATGACATATTATCACTAAATTAATTCTGTTTTCCTCAACATGTTTAAAGTAACTTTCAGTATTTCTAAATATAAGAAATTATTAATCATATCACATATCATATAATATTAATTTCATTTATAATAAATTTTTTTTAAAATTTATAATTTATTTATATTTATATGTTATATTAAATCAACATATGAATATTTAAACAAACTAAACCTTTAATTAAGAATCATCAATATGATAATCAAATCTATCTCATAAACTGACTACCATATATTTTCGTTGTTTGTTTATTCGTGTGATGAAAATTTATAATTCTTAACTTTAGATAATACATGAAAATGAAGTAAATTAAAATATAGATAGTTTTTTTTTTGTTTTATCGTATAAATGATTGATAATTATTTTGTTGTGTTTATTTTATTTTTTGTTTTATCATATAAATGATTGATAATTGTATATCCAACAAATAGTATTGTCAACTTATTATACAATAAATTTTAACGTCCACAAGGCATGTATGCACACACAATAAACTTTGTAATATAATTCAAAAATTAACGAATAATCTTTGCAGAAAATTTTATATAACCCAATAATAGTCAAATTAAGACTATAATTAATAATATATTAATTACAATAAGTAATCCTCATTACTTAAACTTTTTTCAATTCACTAAAATTTGACCTCGATAAACATACTAAATATTCAAGCGTCTATAAAATTTTAGGTTAAGTCCAACAAATATGCCCACTACTATTATAATCAAGACTAACTCAATTATTATAAGTAATTCTAATTACTTAAAATATCATAAAAACATTAAAATATGTGATTACGGTTAAATTTCACTGTTTAGCATCGCAACTAAATTGCATCTGATTATTGTCATGTTAATCACTAAGATCACACAAAAGTCCATAAAATGTAATTATTGGATCACATCCAATTACACAATATTACATTTTTTTGCTCATTCCCAACATTTTCCAAACCAAAGATTTCGTAAAATATTTTTACATAGAGATACATTTTACTACTTCCAATAACTTTGTCAAATCATACCTTTAATTAAAAAATAAAACTTCTTTTTAAGATCAATTTCTAGTTGTTGATTTTATTAAAACACATTCTAACGAGTCATCATTTGCTCGATTTGGAGCTAAAATGAATGAGTTATGAGGTTTTGAAATTAGGGTTGATGAGAAAATTGATATTGGAAAGAATGGAAGGATTCTTACCTTAAATCAACTCAAGAATCGATTCTTAAATGTCCCTTAGCTGCAGATTTTTGGTGGAAAATTAATGGAGGTTGAAAGTTATTAGCTTAGAAGGGAGGAGGGAAGAAGATGGTAGGTGGGAAAAGGAAAGAAAGAAGAAGAAGGAAATGGATAGTGGAGAGAAAAAGATGGTGAGTGGAGAAAGTAGTGGAGGTTGTCGTGTGAGTGGGGAAACAAGGTGGAAAGTTTGGTTTTAAAGTTGGCTTGGGTCAACTTTGCTTCGTAATCTATTTTAGCTTGACCCACATTAAATTCCGAATTTCGAAATTTTCAAAATTAAATCTTTCTAAATTTTTCTTAATCTCCCTTATCACAATTCTTAATTAATTCCCTCCAATTATTAATTTAAATAATTTGCAACAAATTTTCTTGTATTTTCTTCGTATTTTATTTTAATATTTTAATTAAATACGAAATTTTACAAAATTTTGGGACGTTACAGTTGATTATATTAAAACACATTATAACTTCAGTGTCATCTTTAATCAAAAAGGAAAAATATTTCTTAATTTAGTTTTATTGAGAGAATTCGAAAATTCAATCTCTTTTATGTACGCAAACCTCTTTCGTATACATTTAATGATTGGCATTATCTAAAACATATAGAATAACTCAACTAAGTAAACAAATTACACAATAAATTTCTTATATGCATTACAACCACAGTGTAATTTTATTAGAATTTATTGACAAATTAACATATTTACAATAATTAAAATACACAATTTTAATTAATCATTCTATAACAAATATAGAATTATATAAAAAAATATAAAAAAATTATATAATAAATTTCTAATACCTATTAAAAATATATTGTAATTGTATTATAATTTATTTGACAAATTGGTACATTTAAAATAATTAAAATACAAAATTTTAAACAATTTTAAATGAAATAAATACTTATGGAGTTCAACAATTAACGAAAAATATAACAAAAATTTCAAAATATTGTAAATATTAAATCTATAAAAAAGTTTAAAAATTTTGGTCGTCAGAAGGCGCCGCATTCAACAACTAGTGTGAAACGGAACAGTGAACTTGGTGTGTCTCTCAACCAATCACAACATCATCACACGCCAAATGTGGCACATTCTGATTGGCCACGACGCGGGTCAACGGGTCGATCAGATACTTGGATCGAATTGCGGGTTGAACAGGATTGGGTTGGTTATAGGATGGGTTCGGGTTGGTTTGTTGGATCGGGTTGACCCAACGACGCGTCGTTTGCACTGAAACGACATGTCGCTCGCTCACGAACCGAACGCTTTGTCATTTTGCATCAAGCAACACGTCGTTCAACACAGCGAAAGATGTGGCATAATGTTTCGGAACATCGACCATAAAACATAAGAAACTGTATCAATTAGATGTTGAGTCAACAAGTCATAATGTGAACCGGAACCGGCCCGACTGGACCTGCCGGTTCGCGGGCCCGGACCGGGCAAAACCGGGGGCCGGGCGGGGCTGAACCGTGAACCGGCAGGTTAACCGCCGGGTTAACCGACGATTAACCCGCCAGTTCAACCCGGTGGTTCCGACCGTTGGAACCGCCGGGTTCCAACGGTTCTTTTTCTATATATTTTTTTTATTTTATTTTTTTTTAAATAATTTATATATGATGACATCTTTTTAAAAGTATCTTTCTTTTTAAAAATTTTATGGTTTGTAATGATGATAATGACATCTTTTTTAAAGTAGAGTGAATAATTTAAAAAGATGGTGATGGTGGAACTGTGATGATGCATTGATGCATCTTTCTTTTTCAAATTTTTAGGAACTGTGGAAGTGGAGTGATGATGATGGTGTCGGCTAGGTTTGGTTTTATGCCTTGTAGTGGTTTGGATTTTAAGAATAGGATTATTGGGTATTGTTTTTGTTCTTTTTTTCTTCATTTGTTTTATGTAATCACTGTATTCCTCCGCCATAAGTGAGGGAAATTAACAAAAAATAGAGGTACCGTCTTCTTTTTTCCTTAAAAATTAAATTCAATATTTAAAAAAAAATAAGAAGAACCGGCCGAATCGGCGGTTCGGCCCGGAACCGCCGGTTCCGACCCGGCCCGGAACCGAGTCAAACCGCCAGAAAGACGGGCCGGTTACGGTTCGGGGATTTCCCGAACCGTGAACCGGCGGTTCGGGCCCGTCTTCCATGTCTACTCCTGCGGCTCTGCGTTAGTTAGAGTGTCACACATGCACTGAGTGCTCGCTCAAATACAGTAAAAAGATTTACGTGAGTACTGTGACAAATCTAACTTGACGTACATATTATTTCTCATAAATGATATGCTTAAACTAAAATACAATTATAATTAATTCGCACCCAACCCCGACTTCTCGATAAGCGAGCCAAAACAAATTTCTTGATTTTAATGTTGCCATTTAAAAAAAATATCTTAAACCTTATAATATAATATAATTAAAAATATTAATTTAATTTTTTTTTTAATAATATCAAAATATTATATTTAAAAAAATTAAGTCAATTCAATATTGAAAACAAGTTTTATAATAACCCTTTCTTCAAAAATAAGTTAAAAAAATTAAATAACATTTATCCTAAATTTTAAAATTTTAATTATCAGAATATTTTAATATTTTTTCTTTAATTAGGTTATATTCAGTTTTCGATAAAACCGGATGGGATTTAATTTCTTTGGTTTTTACCATTGGTTTGAGGATCTAGGCTACAGGTGTACCCTACTTACCAAATCATAACACTTTTGTTTTCACACAAGGGAATAATTGCTCATGGATTTTCTTGATGTTGCTTGCTCCTAACATAAGATTTTCATTAATTTCTCATTTTATTTTGTATTATATTTTTATGAAATATTTTCACTAAATTTGCCAATACAACTTCCGAGTGATTGATTTACTATTTTTTGTAATATTTTAGATATGTTTTCGTATATTCCTCTTTTGTGAAACACATTATCGTCTTTGTTCAGACCCCATTAAGAAGATTAACAAAGTTTAAATTTTTACTTCTTTTTTCTTCGAATAATTATCCTATTGTGATTCTGTCATTTTACAAAATCAATAATTTTTTACTTAATTTTCTTATATTGCCCTCATAATTTTAATTTAGTTCATATTATAATAAATAATATTGTTAATACTAATTTAAAATTCAATTTTTTCATGTGTTATAGTTAATCTATCTAAATTCTAATCATCATCTTAAATAGTTTGAAAATAACAAAACAATTATTCATAATCAAAGGAGTATGTGTTTTAACTAAATTGTGTTTATATTTTGACTAATGTAATTGAAAGAAATACGATATACATAACATATATACATAAAGGAATTAATTAAGAAATAATTAATTAATACGTAAATAAAATGAACACAATGTCGAACCTAGAATTCCGTTCAATGCAACGAAAGAAGAATGATACCTCGTTGAGGGTACGCTCGTATCCACAGGCGCAGATGTTTCGGGATACGAGCAATGTTTCGCACCCGATCTTACACCGAAATCCGATTACCGAGAGAGAACCACCAAGTTGGTTATTTTGTGAAGAAGAGAAGTATCTCTTCTCTCATCTCTTCCTTTTTGTGTGGAAGAAGAATGAATGAAAAAAAGGAGGGGGAAATGTGCTTATATAGAAGTGGAGGTACCTATTGGTAAATAAGTACCTTTTCATGCACATTTACACTTTAGTCCTTAAACTAAAAGTGTTTCT